>WYDI02024324.1:20557-51742 GCA_009867235.2 Psittacus erithacus
GCATCTGACCACGTTCCTTCCACTACTGCTCCAGGAGCAGCTTCTTCACTGTGTTTATTTGCTGTTACTGCCCCAGGAGCAGCTTCTTCACTGTGTTTATTTGCTGTTACTGCCCCAGGTATATAACAAACCTATTTTAGCACCTGACCATCAAGTTCTCTTTTACATATTCTTTGCCGTTTCTAGGCACAAAACTCCTGGATTGATTTTGTCTATTCCTCAGATGATTGTTTCAGAGAACCTACCAGAAACTATTTTTTAATCAATACACTTATTCCAATGTCAACATTAGCCAGCTCATACCTCTAGCAGTGTCATCTCTCCCGCATATGTTCCTGTAAAATAGAACTAAGTCGACTCTAAACATCACACAGACAAACACTGCAGCCACAGCAACACATGGAAATAGTATAGCAAGGACCATTCCTGTTGTAAATATGTGCACAGGCAGATCTCGGGTGTTCCCTGTAAAACAGATACCCAGGAAATTACAGCCTTAGAAAAAGGTATTATATGACAAGATCACAAGATTATTCGGTACTGATGGCATCTTAAAGTCACCCCCAATAAATCACAGTGCTGGTGTGAATCCTTTCCTGTTAATACTTCAAGCACATATGCATGCCATTTGTCCTGAGATGGAGAACTGCAGAACATGGATTACTCTAAAAACTGGATGAACCTTGCACGCATTTACACGCACACCACACACATAAATGAACTGTATGTGGGATCAAGACTGACACTACAGTAAAGCATCCCAAACTGGTGGTCACCTCCTTTTATGAGTTCTTTTCCGATTCTTTATTATTTCCTGCTATTCTCCACCTTTCACACCTGTCTCCACCTGTCCACAACAGTCCGTAATGATCCCTTTAATCCCTTTGACCAAGATAATTTTTTTCCCTTCTGTCTCTTATCTCTTTCAGGCTTGCTTTTTTTTTTTTTTCCCTTAATGATTATTCTGTTACCTTTGTCTTTTAAGTTCAAAATACAGATTTTTAACCCTTAAATATGTGAAGTCTTTGTGAAGCACTGTGAAGTCATGCTCACTGTAGTCAGACTTTCATTTGGTTTACAAAATGCAACATCTTTTGGCTAGTCTATTTTCACGTATTTGCTCTCAGTGCAACTTGGAAAGGTCTGAGAGAGATGGAAGGGAAGAGGAACGCCCATTTGCCACAAGTCTCCAGGCTGTCTGGACTATAAATGTGAAGTAGGACTATATGGTAGATGTCAGCTTTCCATAGCTAGAAGGATAAGAGTCCCTGACAAGAGAGAAACCATGGTCCAGAACAATTCAGGCATTATCAGGAATATAAAAGATTGACCTTTCATGAGGATGGGGAGAGGAGGGAGGGGGGAGGGAGAATTTTAGAGCTGCTTAATAGGCAAAGTGATTCAAATAACAGACTTTGGGCTGCACCAAACTTTTGTTAGTTAACCCCCATGATCCCACTAATCTAATAATTAGGAAGGGACAGGGAACATTCTGTCATGGGATCTAACAAAGTGCCACCCAGGGATCTGTCAGCTGGAGCATAGCTCAGCCTCCCCATCTGTGTCCACAGCACCAGAGTCGAATTATGGATCGATCCCTCACACAGCTGCTCTAGCAGACATAGCAGCAACTTCTGCTGCCCCTGCCTCAGAGCACGAGGAATGACCCAGGGGGCTGTTAGGTCCAGCACTAGATGGGCCAGTCATAAGTACACCGTCATAAGTACACCGACATACTTTGAAAGATGTTCTGAAATCAGTACCCTGCTGTCAGGACTGAGTAGGCTGGCACTGTTAGTAATTACTTATGAGAAGCATTATTCACAGATTATACTGTACCTTTCTTCAGCTTCACTATTTTTGTTTGTGTTCGTTCATCAGCTTGCAACATGCAGGTGAAATTAAGATGCATGTCCTCATCTGTTACTTTTTTAATCTGTAGCAGCCTTGTGACATAGAACTTGGGTCCCAGCCTGCAACAAGAAATGGTGTTAGCAACACTATCTGTAGAGAAGCGTCCAACTAGCCGAGAGGCAGATTTTGAGGAAAAGGTTCTGAAGTAACCTCAGGCTGAGGTTTTACTGACTTTGCAGTTCCACAAAGTGCAGGACATTGTTACATACAAACAAAAATGCAGTATTTTCAGGAAACCTACTGTAATTTTTTTAATTCCTCTTCACATATTGAAGGGCCTTTCTCGGTGATACCTGTGCATTTTTCTGGAAACTCTTGATTAATTAACCAGTAGAGGCTAGCATCTTCTGGCATATAATAACCCAAGAATCCTGTGCAATTGAGTATCTCTTCTTTACCTAAATAAAGCATAACATGAAAAGATCTAGTCAGAAGGAGCAT
The DNA here is from genome assembly GCA_009867235.2 of Psittacus erithacus. Classification (NCBI taxonomy): domain Eukaryota; kingdom Metazoa; phylum Chordata; class Aves; order Psittaciformes; family Psittacidae; genus Psittacus; species Psittacus erithacus. The sequence continues at coordinate 22,913 of WYDI02024324.1, forward strand.
TCACATTCACAGCACAGTAAAATGACAGCTTTCCAGGCAATGTATCCCATAAGCTGCGCTCCGTTCTGGACTTCATAGCCCCTGCAGAGTGTTTTATAGATGATCTAAAAGTTAGTTACAGCCTCATAAAATCCTGGATCCTGTCCAACACTGTGTGAAGACTGCAGACCATGTTATCTAATCTACTCCCAGCCAAACACACAGTTAAGGTCTTGGCTTTTGACAATATGAGCTATTCTGTGAAGCAGTGACAGATCTTCATGTTCACATAACCAGAACTGTCAGCCCTCACACTTCTTATTTCCCTGCAGAATAACATCCTCAACTAAGTCAGGTACTAAGGGAATTACTCATTATTGGTGTTCATTGAACAAACCATATATATGTCTTTCACACATTACTCTGTGGGTTTAGCTAGCTACAGAAGAAATCCATGGAGAGATGATTTATCATCACCACCACTTTCTCTTGCTGGTCATAGCAGCAACATCAGCTTTTATCTCTATAAAAGAGCACATTTAATGTACTTGTATATCAATCATGGAATACACTTGGCAAAACAAAAACATAAGCAGATGTAAGGATGGATCAGATCTAGGAGAATCAAAGAGTTCTTGATTCAATTACACTTAACCAGGCCATCAATCATAAAGAGATCAGAAAAAAAGCATATAAGCATATATATGCAGCAGCTATCACAAAGATTCTTGTACTGATTTCATACCTATTTCTGTTTCAATTTCTTCATGGCGTCCAACTATCTCCAAAGTTACAACCTCTGGTGCATCTAAAATACAAAGTATTGCTATTGAAGTAATAGCTTATTTACATTCTACCACAGTAAAAATTACTTATTTCTAAAACTAATTGCATACATTCCATTTAAGTCAAAGAATACTACCTGGACTCAGGCATTATTGAGTAGTTTAAAACACAGTATGTCCTGCTGAATTTTTTTTCAAATGCATATATTTTATACAGTGTGCAACTTACAATGGTTTGAAGTGCTCTTCCCCAAAACTCTTAGTAAGTTTGCATGACTGACTTACAGCAGCTAATTTTGAAATTAAAAATGAAAATGCAAGGAAAACATACTAAATAAATTTTCCAATTGGTAATGTCACAGAAACTTCTGCCTTTTTATTTTGAAATTATTGTGAACATTTCAAACCAGATTTGATCACCTATGCATATTTATCAAAAAAGAAATGTAATTAAAAGTCTCCACAGTAGAAAGAACCAGAAAGCTTGCTTCCAAAATTTAGAAAACTTTTTTACCTTCTTCTACTACCAGCTTAATTGTATTTGTGCTGTGGTATATCTTTCCTTCATGGTTGATTAAAATTTTACAGGTATATATCCCGGAGTGCTGTACTGTTAAGGTTTCAAAATCCAGTTCCCGCTCTGTTTCATTTTCATAGTTCTTACAGTCCTGCACCAATAAAGACAGAAAATATTATTCTGTAGCAAACATACATACATTCAAAACCTTAAAGAAGTTAAAAATTGTTTTTGAAACAGTGTCATCATCACTCTTTTACTATCTCAATGACATTTATCTGACCCAAAGGAGGTGGGGGCCCAATTTTCAGACATGTTGACTTAAATGCAACATCTGCACATTTAACTCATTAGAAGTTGAGAGCTCTGCAATTTTAAGTAAGCATCTGAGTATAAAAATATTGCATTGGGAATTTAAATGCACTGATCTACTTTCTTCAGAATGACTCCTTGGCTCTGTAGGTATCACCTGCTTGTGGTCAAAAGCTGTCTAGACTTAGGAGGATCTTTCGGGTTAAAGTAAAATGTCTCAATAATAGGGAAAGTGAGCATCTCAGAGGATGCCAACAGTTGGACTCAGATTTGTTGACCTCCCTACCCCCCAAAATAAACTCTGGTTCCTTGAGTTGTTTCAGGGGGTTTTATTATTTCATAGAACATGCAAAGTGAAATACCTATGAAAACTGAGCAATATTTGGTTCTCTTATACAAAAGGCATCTGTATATCTGTTCTATCTCAGCTTAGGGTAGAGAGAAACCAAATGCCTGTACTTAAGCAGCCAAAGTCTCTTTCTGAAACTTATTCAACATGGAGTGAACCAGGTCTGTTACTCAAGCCAGGCCACCTGAGAGGAATGAGGAGCACGGCTTAAGGCAAAGTATAGGGGCAGGGTGTTTCATCCACTGGTTGAGCACAGTACCCAACAGTTACAGGCGCTTGCACAACTATAACCTATGCTCTGCCAAGAGCTGGTAGAGGGAAGTTCAGTGATTTGCCTAAAATGAACAGAAATGGATCTATCGCACATTTTGTAAAAAGTGTTCAAAAACAGCAAAATTGAAAAGTTTGCCATTACTTTACAAGCACATGCCAACTGTAAACCAAGTATCTTGGCACCTCATTTAGTGTCAGTATGATACCTGTATCAGCAAAGTAGCAGCTGGAAAAGCCAGCTGCCAGCTAAATCAGCAGACAGACATGGGCATCAGATCTTTCACCATTCCAAACTACGAGTTTATTAAAAAATTCTAATTACAGGTACACTTTTCTAACAAATCTGAAAGCAGAGAAAAATTTGCTTTTGTACCTATTTCTGAATGATTTTTCCCCTAATAACCCAAGACTTTAAAGCTTTCCAGGGTTTGTAGATGCTTCTAAAAATTTGTTTGCAATTAATTTTTCTTGCAATCATATGTTTTGTTTCTGCAGCAAATTATTTGAGTGACAGTTTCAGCAATTACCTTGTACCATGTTATGCTGTTATTTTCATTGACAGACAAATCACTGCATTTCAGTGAATGACCAGCTCCAGCATTTTTAATTTCTGTAGTTAAATGATTTTTGTTGAAACAGCTGCTTTTGTTTCTTTCAAGTACATTCAAAGTCCATTTTTGAATTGTGAGATTTTGTTTTCCATTGCTATGAAAACAAAAGTTAGCAAAATCAGTTTTAGGAGCTTAGTGAATTACACAGCAAAACGCAAATAAATTCTTTAATACATCTGTTAGGTAAAAAGTACATCTACAGTGACCTAATTATTTAAATTTATCTTTAACACTTTTCCACTGCCAAATATGTGTTTCCCATAACAAAGGAGGTTACCTAAACCAAATCATCTATCACAAAACATTTGACAATACAGCTATATCTATGAAATATGATAATGTATGCTACACTGACCAGAAAAAGGATGCAATAATCTGTGCCATCGTGTATAGTTACAAGTGAGCATAAAAAGTTTAGGACCTTGAATCAGCTAGTGATTTTGCAGGCTTACTCTCCTGTGTAGTGCTAGGGTTTAAAGCAGTAATAAGATGGGCAACTCTGCTATTGCTCACAAAGCAACATGATTCATTTTTTGATAGTGTACAGATAGTCACCAATATCTTGGAAATATTTCTAAACTATGCAAGTCTCATGAATGACAGAATCACTTACGGATTCAAGCATGCCTGCAAAACAAGGCATTTTGGAGAGGATTCATCTCATTGTCTTTCAGCAGGTGAACACGCTCAAAAAGTGCCTCTTTTGAATACCTAGGAGCTGAACATTGTCATTCAGATATCTACAGTGTTCTATTCACATATTCCTCTAAAGAATCAGAACATAGCTGTGAATTATTCCATTACTGGATGTGTCCGAATACATGAACACCAAGAAAAAAGTAGCTGGAGGACTTCTGGATCAAGTTTGGCAAAGCTGGTATAACTTTGGCAAAGTCAGGACTTAAGAGAAAGTCGTATGCTGCAGTAATTTCATGAGTGAGATTTCACAGTTCACGCATAAAGCTCCCATTCTTTATTGAACAAGTACAAGTTCTGACAAAGCAAAAGCAGCAATCACAGAGCACTTCCCTTCAGTGTAAGTCATCACTTCATAAATATGCTTGAATCTGTCTGTCTCCGAGAAAAGAAAAAGGAATTATTCCCAGGAGAACTGAAACTAGTAAAGAAGAATTAGAAGCACTAAGGGAACAAAGCAGTTGAAATGGAGAAGCAAGCCTGACAAGTGTACCAGCTTAAACACATGCTTTTACTGTTACAAAATTCAGAGGAACTGTTAGGACTTCATTTATATGATTAATTTAGACCAAGTCTGGGACTGTTTTCATTTTTCTCCTTTTTAAGCTCCCCAATCAGGCGTACTTACTTATTTTGCTCACTGTCTTCACATTGTAGCTCTTTTTCAGCCTACCCAGGTTCTTGTTGTTCTTACCCACTTGAGATATTCATTACTCATAATTGCAGTTGACAGTATAAATCAAAACATAGCGGTTTGTTTTCTCAATCAGTTAACTGCTGTGTCATAAACAGGAAAAACCTTATCGGAACTTTTTCATCAGTGCTGTTCTTGCATGGGTATTCACGGTAGGCAGAGTACTTATCACCTATTCTTCAACATCACATTTACACAGTTAAATTAGAGCTACTAACCATAATCAGCAGTGAGACAATAGCCACCCTTTTAGAGTGCAGTTTACATGACCTATTTTGTATGTTTGGCTTAGGACAAGATAATCTGCGCCCCCAAAACGCCTCTCTCTCTCTCTCTCCCTCATGATAAAGGGTATCTATGATAGGTTTAGGTGTAGGCATAAAAGTTAGCTCAAATTAATTCCACTGAGTCTGTGTGTTTCTTTAGGCATCACACTAGTATCTGAATACTGCTGGAGAGGCAATTACAGATCTAGCCACAAAATACACACAATTTTACTATGTTCAGTAGATAGAAGAAAAGGATCAATGAAGCCATGCGTTCTCCTCAGCATTGTCACTCCAGAGGCTTTCTTCTGTGATCATATTTTGTGAAATCACTTCAACAAATAGAGGATTTCACCCAAAGTGGATCAAGATACTTTACCTGATGCGCCAAAACAAGGAGCAGCTCCCTGGAAAGTGACAAAACTGTACCTAAGCAAATCAAGATTAATTAAATTTGGTTTACATAATTTCTAGTTGTCTGATTTTCAACCTCCCAAAACCGCAAGGTTGTCTTGTTTAATACGCTAGTATCTAAGCCATTGTATTTATAGCCCAGTTTTCACTAGCTGAGATTTTTTTAGTGATAATCTGCGGGGAACAAAACCATTTCTGGTTTAACAACCTTCTGACTCCCTCCACCAAACCCACCAAGGGGCAACAAAAACTGGCTTGACTCAGGAGAGGGTACAGGGAAGTGAAAGCCCTTAGAGAATACAAACCAAATTTACTGGATACATAGCCAGCTCTAGAGTCATCCCTTAGCTATTTCACTGTAACGAGCCAGTGTTATCTCAGTATTTCAACCTACTGAAAGAAACTGTCACCCTGCCTTCCTAACTAAAATATTAACTCTAAATGTGTGTATTCCCACTGCTCTCAACTGTTTTAAACACAGTGAAAAAGTGAGAAGTATTAGGATTACATGAAAATGCATTATCTGTTTATTGTGGATACCTGTACCTTCACTTTTTTTCAGAAACCTGTTAAATTCCATTACTTTCCAGGTCACCAACTCAGAGTACCCAGATGACCTGCTTTTTTCTATTCTGTTTTGGGTTGCTTTTTTTTTTCTTGATAACCACAGGGTATAAGCTATGAAAAAACACAGAAAATAGAAATCCTGCCAAAGATGTGTGACACAGTTTTAATGCTTACCACAGTGCATATGAAATCCTTTATTTTCAAGAAACATTGCTGAAGATGCACACACTCAGGCTTACAAGTGATTTCTGCTAATTCCTGAATTTATATCCTGTCTACTATACCAAAAAACATGTGAACACACCAACACACACATACACACACTTTAGCTGTCTGAGCTGTGTCCTAGAAGGAGACTTCTGCTTTAACTGGAAAACATGATACTTTTTTAAGTCAAAAATAGGTGTGCAACACGCTGTAAAAACATTGTTATATAATTTTCATCTCTTGCTTCTTGCGTATTGTCAATTGTATCATATAGGGAATAACACAATCCCGAGATTTAATTAATGTGCAAAATCTGTCAACATGTGTTGTCCTATTTTTCTCAAAATCTGTAGTATTTTGTCACTTTGTTCACTAAAACTGCCTGAACTTATAAGCACTCTAAAAATCATTTCCCGTATTACTTACAAATACTAACCTCTAAATTAAATATTAGAAAATAAAAAGCTGTCCACCTTCAAAACCAAAACTCTAACCTATTATAAATGCTCTGAAATGAAATTAATACCATTCTAACTGTCATCATAAACCAATGCAGTTGCCGCACTTTTTCCTTATCAGTGGAGACTACTAAAACTCCTCTCTCTCTGCAGAAATATGGCTCTGCAAATAATCTTCTATTTGTTGAAATGTAACTGCTTTAATATGCTTGCCAACAGTGAGAACCATCATATAAACTAAGCCAGAGATGCCATTCCAATCCCATGAAGAATTAAAAATCCCTTACACCTATTGTTCCAGTGGTGAGACCTGTGAAAAGGCCATGTATGACAGTTGCAAGATTTTGGCATGTGCCTTCATTCTGATCCTAATAGAAAAACTAGTATCTGTATGGCCCTAACAGAAAAAAAATATTTTGGAGAAAAAAAAAAAAAAAGTTGTTTCAGAGTTGCCAAAATATATATTTTTATTAAGAAGTAAGATTATAATAATAATGACACATAGAAAAATAAAACATGAAGTTTTCGGCTTCCAAGTTAACTAAGAAGTTAACTACTGAAGTCTAGCTTAAAACTGTGAACTATCAAACTTGTGTCTGTGATGTTACTGCAGACATGTGGAGAACATTTTTCAGTATCAGCAGTCCCGTAACTTACAAACCAGGCAAGAACCTTGGAAATGTTACCTGAAGAACAGCACAAGTCATTACATGCAAAATAACCTGCTTAAACTTAATTATTGCTTCAATTGTAAATTAATTACAGTTTTGGTGCAAGTTGGTTATAAGAACTCCATGCAGCAAAACTTTAATTTAGTCCTTTAGTTTTTCATGGTGTTTTAATGAAGCTAACCACCAAATAATTGAGGCCCACCCTTATTTCTCTTTTGACTCATGATGTTCTACAGCAGTAAGATACCAAATCCAATTATTTCAGCTGTTCTTTGAATGTCTCCAAGTATGCAGAGGTTTGCACAGAAACCAGAGTTCAGCTATGCCACTCTTTGTTTATTACTTTACTATACAATTAAATCACTTGGCAGGCCTCATAGCATGAGATCCACTCAGCAGAACAAGGAAGCACAAATCTCGTGGAGAAGACAAAGAAGTGTTTCTTTTTACTTGGCAGTGGACGGAAGGGTTGCCTATCACTCATTTTGCTTATGTAATTAATCACAACCCAGCAGAAATGCTACCTGCCTTATCAAAAGGTTTACAGAACATTTAAAAGGCTACAACTGCCTATAGCTATTTGCAAATATTATAGGTCTGTCTGAATGGTGATTGCACAGGTAATGTACCTCCTTTGTATGGATGCCAGTAGCAATAAAAAGCAAGACAAAGAAATCATCTTCTTCATACACAAGCACAAAGGCAAAATGTTCACCCACTCACTTGTGCACCTACCTGTGAATGACAGAGTAATTCCCAGAGTCACCAAGTTCAACTGGCCAAAACTCCAGAAAATTCATTTGGGAAACAATTCTGTGTGATTCCTTTATCAGTTCCTGCTTTCCAGCATTATCTTTGTACCAGTTTATTGTGTATGCTCCTTCCTGAAAATGTTCTTGCATTGACTCAAGATAACAAAGGAAAAAATATTCCCCTTCTAGCACATCAATGGAAGCACGAAGGGGACACAGCTTCCCTTTAGAGAGAGAGAGGGGAAAAAATACATTAGAAAGCCGAGCACTTCCCTCATAAAATTACATTAGCCTGACTTCAAAGGCAGTTGTGTTACTGCTGGACTTTTATAAAGCGACTCTCTTTCAGCAGAGTGGTTTTGCAGCATTTATTTATTCCATCAGTTTTTACTGGAAAACTCATTTTTCCAAGTCTTCATTCTATGTCACATAAGCAAAACCAGAAGGAGGGTAAAAAAAGACATTTCACTAAGTTTCTTTCACATGGATCCAACAGTTTCAGAATCAAATGGGCACAACCAGCAGAATCTGCACTCCCTCTACAGTCAGGCAGCTGCCACAAATGGAAAAAGAAAGGAGAAATTCTTCACATATGGTTTGACTTGACAGTTACGGCTAATAATCGGAACTGGTCAACTGCCACAAAAGCAGAGTTCTTTTAATTAACATTAGCAGTTTTTATTTTCTTAATTAAAATTAAATCATTACATAGCTAGATTTCTTTAAAGCTTCAGATATATTTGGGGAAGTTGCTTTGGAATGAGATTATGTGTGTAAACTTTAGTCTCAAAGTCTACTTTTCCAAACAAATTTCCCAAATGTATCTTGGCATACAGAAGTCATAAAAATACAGAAAAGGGACTATGGTCTAGCATAATAGTCAAAATAAAATAAGCCTTCTGTCTCTGTTTGTCCTGAGGTACTCAGAGATTATTGTTGTTTAGCAACTATTGCAACCACACTTCTGAATGGTACAAAAAGACTCATTCTCTTCCTTGCTGTGGCCCTTCACAAAGCCACGCTCCCACACGATATCATCAGGTGTCTCCAGGTAGATTCTCTGCTCTTTTAATTTCACAATTTTGGGGTTTTTTTTGACCAAATTTCCCAATTCCAGAGATTAAATTGCCAAAATCTTTAAGGTTTTGTGCTTCACGGCAAAATAAGATATTTACCTCACTCTAAGCAACTGTCAAGAAGATGCCACATGTCCAGCAAATATTCTGAAGGTTCTACTGTTGAAATGAAGATTTATACTTACCAGTGGCAGATTCAAAAATAAGCATTAAAAAAAAAGTCATCCGAGTCATTTTCTTATTTCTCACTGCGTCTCCAGGAAGACGAAACTGAGTTGTTCTTGTTTGTTCTGAAAGACTAAGGAAAATAGATTCACAATTTATCACAAGCACAGCGAAACAGAATCCTTTGGGCATCTGAGCAGTGTTAACTATTGCCTGGTACTGAAGAGGCCTTTCCAAATACACATTTCCAAAGTTTCACCTTTTTATCACAATAGATATTTTCACACATTAGGTAATCACAGAATCATAGAATCATAGAATAGTTAGGGTTGGAAAGGACCTTAAGATCATCTAGTTCCAATCCCCAGTGTATCTAGATTTTTCTTGGCAAGTTTATTTTAAATTCAGAAGCACTGAAAGGGTTTTCTTCCTCCATTTTCTTGTTCACGAGATGTATTTCACATTTCTGATTAAACTGACAATCTTGCAGAAGCACTCAAATTTAGATCCCAAGCCAGAAGACACCTACAGGATAGGACAATGCTTTTTTCTCCACAGAGTATAAACTTTGCAAGACTGCACCCTGCAAAAACAGCTAGTAGAAATTTTCCTTGCCTTCAATGAGAACAACAAAATGTTGATGGATCAAACGTTTTGATGGCTAACTTTGAGGCTGCTGGAAAACAATGGGATCTAAAATTTTGCCTTACAGTTTTGTCTATGGAATCAAGAAGTACCAGCTTACAGAACTAACATTTACACTGAGGGGGAGGAGATGAAGAAGCTCATATTCAGTCGCTTCTTATGTACTCAACTGCACTTTCAAAGGCAAATGGAAAACACCACTAAATAATACCAGCATGAAGTATCTGCTCTGAGATTCCTCAGAACAGCAGGTCAGCTCACAAGCCAAGACAGAGCCACGTCGAAGACTGTGCCTCAGTTTTGCTTACAAAATGAACAGATTGATAAGCTCAGTTCAACCTCTGCATCCAAGACAGACAACCTTGCTTAGTCACTGACCCAAACATGCATGGACATCCAAGACACACACAAGATTTATTTCACAGAGAACTGCCAAAAGATATCTCATTAGCCATCAGTTTCTTTGGTTTTACTACCTAGACCTCTTGTAATTTGAGAAATACTTACTGTTCTAAGACAGTGCCCTGAGATTCACTCAGAAACTTCCTGTGATCTAAAGCAGATGGATAACAGAGGCTACTGCATTTCCAGCAATATTTCAGAATGACATCAAGCTGTGTAGCTGTTCTCTCTCTCGTATCATGCTCCCCAGCTCTTTACAAGTATGCCATCGTCTCATAAATCACTGTAAGTTGATGAAAGAAGGGTTTCACGTCCCTTTTTTCAAAATGACTGGTAGATAGATCCAGATTTAGAAAGCAGCTAGAAGAAGCTGGATGCAGAATACTGCAACAAACAACTTTAAAGGGTCATGCAGAACACCCATCAGATCTGCTTTCAGTTCCCTTCTACACAAGGAGATTCAAAATGCTACACTTTAAAAGGAAATTAGGGCCTCCCTTTGTTTTCATTTCTTGAAATTATTTTTCATTTTTCACCTCATCACATTCAGCAGAAATACAGCTGACCATGAAACTATGATCCACAACTTAAAGATACTATCATTTATTACCAGATTTTTAACTCTAAATCCCATTCTTTGTTAGCAGATCACATCAGCACACAGTGGAAGTTTTGCTAAACGCAGAGCAGAACCCTCCAATCTTTTAACAGAGATTAAAGAACACAGTAAATGCAAACTACTTAGTAATAACCAGCTGTCAGATTAGTGGCTACTATTAAGGAGCAAAACACAGGTCCTTAATCTTACGCTTACATTGCTGTTGAACCTGATCAATTTGCGTGAAATTGTTCTACCCTAGGCTAAGATTATTTACATTTGAGCCATATGGTTTGCAGTACTCTTCAATCAAACACTAGGAAGGGAAAAAAGCAGGGGGGGGAGGGGGAGAAGGGGAGGAGAGAAGAAGATATATGCTTTTGGTGAAAGTCAGCTAATGTAAAAAGATTTTTCAAGGAACCGAATAAGATTATTAGTTTTCAGAAAGCAATTGAGAGTTATTTTAGTAAAGGCAAAGATTATAAAAATTTAAGTAAAGGCAAAGATTCTCTGCCTGGCAAAGAAATACAGAAATACGCAATGGGAAAAATGCTGAGACAATAGCGGGGAATGAGTTTCAGTGAAAAGAGGTATTAAAAACCCCACCTGTCTGTAAGATCCAAAGCAAGAATAGATTTAAGCATGCTTTTAAAAAATTTCAAACACGCTTAAACCACTGATGGAATTTTAGTAACAAAAAATGGTTCTTAAAAATCATTGTGCCAGCGTGAAGCCAACAAGATCTTTAAACAAACTGAAGACGTAAGTTCGGTAAAGTGCATTAATGATACCTCCTGGACTACATAATTGTGTATATTTACACATCGTTATAATTATTTCTCATTTTCCTAGAATCACTAGAAGAGTTCTGGAATGAAAGGGGGCTGGTACCTTGAGGTGATCCTCAATTTTGGTCAAGTAGCTCATTCTGAGCAATACTTTTGTAAACCTTACTTTGGTCCCAAAGGTTTGTGACTTCCTTTTTTAAAAAAAAATAGTTTCTTCTTAACATTAAACTGTTTGAACAAATATTTTTGGGTCAAGGGAGGAAAGCATAAATCTTACCTCTTTAAGAATACCTTCTTGTGGAATTAAAGTCTTTTTCAAATATCACCACACAGCGCCATAATTTGCATAGGATTCATGAAGAACACAAAAGGATCTAGCAATTACTGCTAGTTATTGTTAAAATTAAAATCTATCTTCATTCCAAACGACATAAGTGAAGTCATTTACTTACTATGCAAGTCCTGCCAGGTGGAAAGCAGATGAAGAGGTAGCCTTCAAATTCCAAAGAGTTACAACTTGTACTTATAACTCTTCTGAACCTCATTCATCACTAAAACAGACAGCAATCTCTCTCAGTAAATGAGTCAGACAGCTCAGTCTGAAAAACCTCCTGAAAGAGTGGAATTTCTCACTTTGTGAACTGTTGACTGCTGGGAGGAAAACAGAAAAGGTAGATGTGAGAAATTAATTTTTACCAACATTAGCAGAAAGGTAATAGCAAATTACAAACATTAACTTTTCTAAATTAAGCATTTGAGGGCTGATATACAAATGGTTTAGGCATCATCTTTTGCTGCTACCATTTACAATAGCACTTCAGAAGCCCATCAAGCTCAAAAGCCGCCCACATGTCAGGGCAGCCCAGGGAGGGCAGTTTTGCAGTGCCAGTGAGGGGCTGTGCTCTGAAATAAGCCTTTTTCAGAGCTAAATTATTTATGACATTTCTGCAACAAGGAAGAAGTGTACCATGGGCCTAGGAGAAAGCTGGAAAGAGGTGCTCAAACAATGTGGCACCATAGGCAGGGGAAGCACGGCAGAGAAGGCAGGGTTGGGGACAGACAAGGCTGGGGACAAGCAGGATTGAGGGACAGGCAAGGCTGAGAGAGGGCAGGGTTGCAAAACAGGAAAGGCTGGTGACAGGCAGGGTTGAGGACAGGCAAAGTTGGGGACATGCAGGGTTGAGGATAGTCAGGGTTGAGGCAAAGGCAAGATCGAGAACAGACAGGGAACAGGCACGGTTTGCGTCAGGCAAGATTGGGGACAGCTACGGTCAGCAACAGGCAGGGCTGAGGACAGGCAAGGTTGAAGACAGGCAGGGTTAGGGACATGCAAGGTTGAGGACAGGCAGTCTTGGGGACAAGCAGCTGTCCCCGATGTTCCAGAGGCCTGGGTCTTGCGGGACAGGGAGAGGAACGCACACACACGCACAGACACCCGCAGAGATGCCCCGACCAGAGATAGGCGCCTGGCTTCTCCGACACAGGGAAGACTGAGCAGCCCGCGCCGACCCCTTCCTCCCCCTCCCGTCTGCTTTCTTTCCTCCCTCGCTAGGCGCTCGGCTGGAGCTCCGCGCTGCGCCGACCCTTCCTGCGCCGGGGTGCGGGGCCCGCGGAAGAGGGCAGGTTAAAGTATTACCAGCCTTACCGAGGGTGCTGGGGTGTCAGCCGGCCGTGGGGTGCTCGCAGGGGTGCCCCCCGGGAGCAATGGGAGGAAGGATCAACTCCTTTAGGAGACGGAGGGGTCTCACTCACACAGCCTTCCGGCGAAAGCAAAGGCGTAGGGGGGCTGATGTCTTCGATTATCATAGGTCGAAAAGCCTCTTCCTCCGCTTTTTCTGCTGAGTGCTCACTGCAGAGCTCTTTTCCAAGTGTGATGGAGGTAGGATGGAGGTTTAGGAACCTGTATATTAAGCTAAATATAGCGCCTTTTATCTCTGCTACACCTTCCCCATCCCCCCGACTCCTCCTTGCTGGCCGTTTTGAGAATGTGCAAAGACATAAATCGTATCCTGAATGGCTGATATTCTGCGAAGACCTCAAAAGAAAATAATAATAGTAGTAACAACAACAACGATAATAAAATCAAAGAAATAAACAACCCTCCCAAGCAATACAAAATACGATCTGCAGGAAATGTCAGTCCTACTTTTTCTGTGCTAGCGTCCCCTTTGGGGGAAGAGTAATGCAAGCTTTCAAGACATGAAACATTTTATAGCTCCATTACTGTGAAGGGAGTGTTTTATTCACTTGTAAATGAGTACTCATGCCTGTAGCTGACCCTGCTTTTTAGCCAGATGTTGATATACGTCCATCAGGTATTCTTGACAGCTGTATTTCCTATTTAAGTACTGTTCCTGAGTAAATGCATGCTTGCCACTGCTTAGTCACGTGAATGGTTTATTCAACTCATACTGTGCAATGATTCACTATACTTCTAAATAAAATGGTAAAGTAAAATTGTCATCAGCTTTTTACTTTGGCAGGCTAAGTCTTGATAGTGGCAGTTTGGAAACATCTTTTTTTATTACTCACGCTTTTACAACAACATTTTCCATGAGCCGTTCTCACATTCATTTGCTTTCATATCCTTTTGAAGTACTCTCAAGTTTCTGAACTTTCATCTGCACTGTGGAAAGTGCTGTGTTCAATTGGTCCTTTCAGCTAATGCCATAGCTAGCTCTGTGATATGTGAATATATATGAAAGGAGGATAAAGTTTACACTTTTTAGTCCTCAGATTGATGGAGTTTTAGTGGGGAAGTCATGTCCTCATAATAGAAAAGTAACTCAACCAAAAATAACTACTGCTCAAATTTTCATTGTGAAAATGCCATGATGAAAGTGAAAGTTTGCACTAAGATTGGAAAACAGATTTTTGTATGAAGCTCTGACCACCAGAGCTATCAACTAGGGAAGACCAGTTAATTCTCACAGTTTTTAACATCCTCCTTTCCATCCAACATACAATTCACAGCAGTGCTAACTGAAAACCTAAACTGCGAAACTATTTCTGTCATAAAGAGCAACACATGCAGCTCCTGTAACCACAGCCTAAGCCTGTTTGCTTCTAGCTGGTAATAGTCCTTTTTCAGCTACTTCTGTCATCTCTGTGCACCAGTTATATTAATTCTTAAAAGAGGTTAAGTTACATGCTGTAGATTTTTCAGCATTATCTGATGTCCAGAAGTAGGTTACAGACTGCTACCTTGTCTGTGAGAGCCTCATATGTTTCTCAGAAGTTTTAAAACATACAAGTTGCACATTTTCAGATTTTCCTCCACACTGTAGCACTGCAGAATAATTAAGGTCATTCAGGTTGGAAGTCATCAGGTCCAGCCCCTACTTAGGATATATACTGCTGAGACCCAAACACCAAGGATGTAGATTCCACAGCCTCTCTGGGTACATGTTCCAGCATTTGACTATGCATATGGTGAATTTTTTTCCTTCTAGTATGTAATGTAAATTTTCCGTGTTCTAATTTATGCCAGTTGTTCTCTTGTCCCATCTCTCTGTTGCTCCTTTGAGAAGAGTTTGGCTCCATCCATTCCCTTTATCTTTCCATTAGATTCTTGTAGACAGAAACAGGACATCCTGTCCTCTCCCTCTGTGTGCTCTTGGTGGTCTCTCCTTGGACTCACTCCAATATGTCAGGGCCTCACTTGTTCCAGGGAGCCCAAAACTCAACATAGTGATCACTCCAGAGGTGATCTTGCAAATGGTGCATATAGGAGAATTACTCTTCTCAACTACACTATCACTAGTAAAGTGCAAGGTGAAGTTGGTCACCTTCGTCACAAGGACACTGCTGAGCCATGCTCACTTTTGTGTAAACCAGGACATTCAGTTTCTTTCTGCAAAGTTACTTTGCGTTGGGTTGACCTCCAGCCAATTCAGTTGTTGAATGTCTTTATTCTATCTCAGATGCAGCACTTTGCATGTGCCATGGGTTGAAATTTGTGAATTTCCTATCAGTCCATTTCTTAAGCCTGTTGTTGTCCAAAACACCAACCCTGTGCTCCAGTGTGTCAACTATCCCTCTCCAGTTTGGTTTTCTGTCTGAAAAGCTGTTGATTGTACAGTCTGTCCGTTGCTAAGGTCATTAGTAACAATGCTAAACAGTAGTGGTGCCAATAGTTGTCCCTGCTGCAGGATGCCACTAGTTATTTGCTGTGAGTTTATGCTTGTATGCTGATAAAAATGTGTTGATCTCACATGGACTTCGGTCCCACTGTTTCTGTACTTGCCTTTGTCCGCTTATTTATATCTCATCAACATAGACTATGTCAAAGGCCTTGCTCAATTCAAGGTGTGCAGCATCAAGTGTTCTCCCATTGTCCACAGCGCAGCTGGATATGCATTGATATGCCTTTTGTAAATCCAGTCACCTTCTTTTCCTTCATGTACTTTGAAATAGCAGTCTTCATATATCTTCATAATCTTTGCAGGAGATCTATAAAGACTGGAAACAGTTTTAAAGAATAAATTGCTGTGCAACAAATTCTATTGCTTGTATAATATTAGCATCACACTTTAAATCACGCTTCAAAATCATGCTTTAAAGTGGGAAAAGGTTTCGAGAGATTGCAGCAGTATGCACACCCTGAAAATTTCACTGTGTTTAGCTTTAATGCTGTTAGACCTGTTTCTAGGTGGTCAGAATCACTCACTGCCTGTGCACCCACTAGATGGCACGATGACTCTGCTCTACTAGCAAGCAGGCGCAAATCTGCTCTCCTGAGGTACTAACCCTCGGGAAGCACAGGGTAGAATTAAAGAGCATTAAATATCTAAGTGGAAATTCTAATTCAGCAGCAAAATTACCTTTTTTCTGTGTAGTTTAAGCTTTAAGATCCAAATGTATTCTTCTATGACCTTTCTGTGGTGTTAGAAGAGACTTTTTGCACAGGGCAGACTGTCCTGTTATTTCACTAAGGCAGATTGCCTGCTGTAAAAATCACCAATTTTCTTTAAAAACATGTTTTTGAAAATTTAGATTCTTTTTAAGTCACATATCACAGCATCACAGAATGATTGAAGTTGAAAGGCACCCCTGGAGGTTACCTAGTCCAGCTCCCCTTGTCATGAAAAAGAGTGGTTTAGGTCCCGAAAGAATCACTGTCAAAGGTGTAAGCCAAAACAAGCTTTAATATAAGTTTGCAGAAGCACAATAAAGTTCGATGGCAAGGTTTACTCTGTTACTTACTGCATGGGCAATACATATAAAGGAAAGTCAAATTAGAATCAACTGTGATTTGTACAGTGGCCAGAATGTAAAGGGGTAAGGGAGGAAAATGTAAGGGACACCCTTAGTTGAGTCACAAGATTGAGACTGAATGCCCCTTGCTTCCTAAACTCCTTCTCAGAGAGGAGTCCACATGCAGCTGGATTCAGTTTTAGGCTAGGACTCAGTCAACAGTTTAAAGGATTTAGCAGCACTTAATCATAGCAGCACTTAAATGTTAGACTAACCACTGATCACCTATAAACATAGCAATAATAATATTATAGATTTAAGATAATAACAAGTATACCATATTTGTTAGTGGGTGCTCAAGTTAATGCACATACACACATAGTTATGTATAGACAGATGTAAAAGGTAACACACATATGCAAGGATACGTATATGTATATATATAAAAGCATACCTATTAAAATTTCCCTAGAGAATTAGTGAAATACTCACATCTAATACCTTTTTGGTGTTTCTCAATAGGTGGGGGTTGAGCTTCAACTAGTGGGGATATAAGTCCAGGTCCCATTATCAGCCAACAGTCCCCTTTTCATGAACTTGAGGGCTTGTGCACCCTGAGACGTGTCCCACTCAGTGCAAGATCCTGGTGCCAGGATGATCAAGAAGTGCTCAAAGGGTCTTACTTAGCAGTGTTGTTTATAGGGTTGTTAGATGATTGGTTCTAGTAATCAGTAAATTCACTTGGAGCATTCAGATAAGGAATGTTCCAAGGCCATAAAGGGATGACTACCCACGCTCTCATCTCCCACACAGGTTTTCCTGGTACAGGTTGTCCTGCCCTCACCTTATAGCCTTGCAAGAGTTCCTGATACGATTAAGGGATTGCCAAGGTCTTATGCAACAGCCAAGGCCTGACATGAGTTATTGAGATTGTAGAACAGGCTGGGAAGGGTGGGAGGAATGCACCATCACAGCCCTTTCAAGCAGGGCTACCTACAGCCAGTTGTCTAGAACCGTGTCCAGGCAGCTTTTGAATATCTCCAAGGATGCAGACTCCATAGCTTACCTGGGCAACCTGTACCAGTGCTGGGTCACCCTCACTGTAAAATTGTGTTTCCAGAGGACACCTCCTGTGCTTTAGTTTGTGCCCATTGTCTCTGGTCCTGTCACTGGGCATCACTGAGAAGAGCTTGGCTATGTCTACTTTGCACCCTCCCTTCAGGTGGAAGTCTTCGCCAGGCTGAAGAGTCACAGTTCTTTGATCTTCATAGAAGAGATGCTCCAATCTTTTTACCAACTTCATGGCCCTTTGTTGGACTGTCTCCATGTCTCTCTTCTGCTACGGACCCAGATCTAAAGAATTGAAGAATTGACTTTTAAGGAAGTAACGGCCTGAAACTCTCCAAGAGAAGGTTTAGACCAGATACTAGGAAAAATTTCTTCCCTAAAAGGGTAGTCTGTCATTGGAACAGGCTTCCCAGGGAAGTGGTGGAATCACCATCCCTGGAAGTGTTCAAAATATGTGTAGACAAGGCCCTTAGTGGCATGGTTTAGTGGTAGACTTGGCAGTCCTGGGGTAGAAGTTGGACTTGATGATCTTAAAGGTCTTTTCCAACCTTGCTGATTCTATGATTCTATGATTTTATGATTGGACACAGGACTCCAGGTGTGGTATAAACAGTGCTGATGATGTAATGATATTGTAAAAGTATTCCACAGTTCTGTTTGTGCTTTCTCTTTAACACTACAAATGTGCTAACAGCTGTAAAAGACATTGATTTTAATGCTCATCTTAGATATTCTTACTAACCAACAAAGAATAAAAAAAGAAGTGACTCCTGTGGCATTTTTTTTTGTTATTTTTACAGTCAAACACTCACGCCTGAGTTCTATAAAGGTTTTTTGCCACTTTCTGAATTCTCCCCTTTTCTGTCAAGGCCATACTGCTCACTGCTGGTAAACTACAGTTTCTAACAATAAAATGCAACATTATATGTTTTATAGTTGTGGTGAAGTAAGCAATGTGTACATGTACACTTGAAAATAAAACTTGTGAAAATCTGTGTAGTTTGCCATAGATCTTTTAATGTAATGTTGAAAAAATAAATCTATAGGTATATTGCATACACATTTCTCATACTCCAAATAGTTATTAGTCTAAATATCCATGTTCAATAAAAACTTACCATAAAAGGAAAGGACTTGCCTGTTCTGTAAGTCTGGACTTGGTAACATTAGGTGTTCTGCATCTAAATTTTACTTTTTAAGTCCATTCTGTAACAAGACTGAAGCTTAAAACAAAGCATTCTCTAACAGGTAGAAAATTCCTGGTTTTGAAGAAGCTAAAAAGATTGAGGTTTGCAAGGATATCTGTACTAGAAGACATTTTGTTTATAATCCCTGGAAGTGGGAGGAAGTTTGACTCTGATCTTTACATCTCAGGGTATTCCCTATCAGAAGAAAGTATAACTAAGCATAAGGTCAAAGCAGATGGAAAAAAAAAGTGGATGTTATTTCTATCTGTAGAAAATAACAACAGTAACAGCACTGTTGCACCTGAAAGATTTAAAATTTCCCCTTTGCGTGAGATTAATTTTAATATATGAATATAAAAAGATATAAAATGTGCATAAATATATATAAGTGTATTTTCCTTAACACTGCATTTTTTTAAATGCTATATTCACATCAGTCTCAAAAGAGCCTTTAAGAGCCTTTTACTGAGGTATCCATACTAAGGAAAACCAAAATTTCATGGTAGGAGTATTACTATTGAATTAAAAAGGAAAAAGTGGTGGAAAAAATTAACAAAAGCTTAAAGTTATACTTTCTAGTTGCATAATACACATTTTACTTTCTAGTCGAATAATACCGAAGGCCTTTATGTTTGATCCTGCATTAGAAAGGCAAAGCAAGGTATTAATGATTTTCAGTTGTATGTACAACTATACAGAAAGAGTATAAGTACATTTGTTTTCCTGTGACATGCAAAATGCTGAACAGACTAGAATGATTTATTTACAGACCCCCCATACCTATAAAAACTTCCCTCTGTTCCCCAGACCTATTCCATCAGTGTACCTTATCGTTACTCAATTGAAGGACTGAAAAAAGTTCAAAAATACAGCCAGACTTCCAGACTGAAATCGCATACCTACTGAAAGGAAAAAAGCTGCAGGCGCGTGGGCCTTCCTGGATTTTCATAGGCTGTTCACCTGGCATTAGCTGAGTACGAGGACTTGAGTATCAGCGGCATATGGTACCTCACCTGTTTCCAGAACTTAGAATTGGATGACTGTGGGTGCGCAGTGTGTTGCTCTTTCCATTTGACTGTACCTTGCTGCTTAATAATAAACCTAAGAGACTCCTGAAGCTTCTCGTAAGTCCCAATTGTCTCCATTTCCAGCAGGATCACCTTTGTATCACTTAGAATGAGGGCATTGTATAAAGCAAGGTGTTGATCATAAGCATGTTCTTTACAATTAATCAGCTGCCGTGTTAGAAGAATGATCAGACGTCTGCTCTTCTGTATCCTCTTCTCAATTGCACTGGCTGTATCTAGCAATGTACAAGAAAATGATAAGACCCTGAAATTTCTTTTACAAGCTCTTTTGTGTTCAGGCACTTCATTTTTGTTACTTTTTAATGACAAATAACTTCTGTCTCACTTCAGTCTAGTACAGGTTATTCATTAGAAGAGCTTAAAAAGCAAAAATACAAACAAAACAACAGAAAGTAGGTCATGTCAGTGAACAGAAGCTGAACTTCCTGTTACTTTAACACCCTTGTACAGGTTGAAAAAGCCTGAGTGGTAACAGCAAGGTTAGTTCCTCAATTTAGTTTGTGGTTTTCTCTTCTTCTGTGTTTTGTAGAGCTACTCACTAACAGTCTAGCTGTGGCTTTGCCCAGATAATGGCTGTGCCATTACACTACCCAAAGAGCAGATGTGTGTTTAAAGGAGTCACACTTGGGATCACATTTCCTGTGTGACCCAAGAAGATGATAAACCATCTGTGCCCCTGTCCTGTAGCTTGCTTTTCCTAGAACACTGGCAAGCACAGAGTGCCACTGTGTCACCCTGCCGGAAAGAGCAGGCAGACAGCTGTGAGATGAGCAGCAAGCTCAGGAACATAAAAGGACTTTCTATGCCCCCAAAAGGGACTAGAACCACAATTTACTCAGGCTTGACAAGTCATTCCCTCAGTGTGTTATCTGATCTGAAATCTTACCTTCTCCAGGATATACATCTCTCCCATAAATACACAGTTTATATCCACATTTATTTTCTAGAATATCAGGCATGATTTGGTAAACAAAATATTCCACAAAATTAGCTTCATTGGTATGGTTTTTGGGGTAGATAACATATGCATCGTATATCTTCCCATCTGTAAGACAAAAAAAGAGAAAAGTCTATTGTGCTAGCATGAATTAGAGCTGTCTATTGCAAAAGCTGGAAGAAAAGTAAAAATCCCAATATTTAAAATAGATCTAGGTATAAGTTCCTGCTAATCTGAACGATGTATCTCATCAGGTGCATGTTTGGAAATTAAAGACAGTGCACATTTGGTGTTTTCCTTCATCAGTTGTTATGTCCTGTTTGTTTGTAACTTTGGAGAACCTGACCTTTGTATTAAGGCTGTATCCCAGAGTATACAGAGTAAAAATTTGACTGATTGATGCGAATTAGCATAAAATAAAGATGAAACTCAGCATGTGTTATTTCCAAGTTACAATAGGCTGTTGACAGCCTTTGTCTTTCAGGACAAGACACTTTACTTAAATTCTTCCACCTTGAAATTATTCTTCATTCCCATGACATATCATACTTCTGAGTGAAAAGCTTCATTACTCGGGAAGTAGTCTTACAGTCAGAACCAAGTGCAAAGTCAAATATTTCATTCACTCTTCTTGATTTCTCAAACCACATGTGTCTCATCTTTAAAGAAATCAGCTGTAGATACCTACCATCCAAACATCTATGGTAGAAGTCACCTTCAGAGTTAAAAAATGTAAATTTAGATGTCTGCATGAAAGCTAGGTGCCAAAATTCCTGCTACAATTAGTGGAGAGTCCATTGTAGTTACTGAATTCTAGGGTGATCCAGATTACTCTCATGTAAATGCCGAGGGTCCAACTGAGTTGCCTAAACATAGGCATCTGGTGCCATTTGAGACTTCCTGTGGCACCCTGCCTGATCTCCAGACCCTGCTCTGGAAGTCTGTGACATCTAGCATATCTGAGTTATGTGTCCAGTTTTTTGGCCATCCCAAATGACTCTAGATGCCCATGTTTAGACCACTGACACATGGTCCCAGTGCCTGGTTAGCTCTGTTGGATTTATTGTTGAGGAGCTGGATTTGGTCGCCTAAAAACTTTACCATGGAGTGTCATTAGGCACCGCCTGCCCTTCAGCTGCCATTGCAGAGGGATTTGGGTCTCTCAGGTCCTACGGGAGTTCAAACAGCACTAGCTGCTTACAGTTAGACAGCTGAACCCAGCCTCAGATCTCTGGGTTTCATGCCTATGATGGGAAATTGGATGGGATGTATTCCTCCCAAAAGTGTCTTCCACTATATTGGTACCTTTCACTTTGGTTTATAAAAGCTGTAACATGCCTGTGAACACTTTTGCCAGCAGGCTGGCTCCTTTACTTTAGAGAGCACATAACAAGTTAATAGCAGTGTAAATTAGATTTTCACTGCCATTCAATGTTTCATGGCATGCTTTGTGTTTGCTCAAAAAATGTAAAACCAGGACTGTATTTGTCTTTTATGTACATCACTACAGAACCCAGGAAACAAGGGAGTGTAAAGCCCTACCACGATTAGATATGTCCCCTCTTAAATGATCACAGAAGGCATGAGGAAGCAAAGGACCAGGCTTAGGTGTCATATGGGTTAGTAAGCAACTATCAAATCCATTTCCATATGATTTGCCTTTTTCCTCTTTTTAAACTTTCTTGCTCAGTTCTTGCTTACCATCCTTGACTGAGTAGGGCTGAAATATCTCCCGATACAGTAGGACGATATCAACTCGGAAGGACTGATAAAGTATAACGGAGACTGCTATTGCAACCAGCAGAACTAGAGATCCTATGATCAAGAGGACGCTAGGAAGGCCCACTGCAAAGAAGAGGAATCTTGTTAAGATTAGTAGAGAACTTAACCCGTGGTCTGGAGCCTCAGCCTCTCATATCCTTACTGCTGTTGCAGCTTTATGGAGCATACAAGAGCGACAACATAGCTTTTGCCTTCCCCAGGTGGTGTAGCCAACACAGAGACCTCTAAACTAGAAGAATATTAAACAGTATATAATTCTTTCCTGTGTTGAATCTAGATCTACCTATGTTAAATATTACAGCTGAAAATGATGTTAAGTACTTTGTAACACTGTAAAACTTAATAACACAACCAGCAATGTTCTAGTGTTTTATAAGGCATCTAAGCCTACACACGACAATTCTAAGTATCCATGAAAGAACAAGTGGAGGCTTCTGACATAGTAGCACAAACAGGATAATGGGAAACTTATGCAAATAATGAAACCTGCAAGATAAGAATAAAGTGCACAAAACAAGCAGGAAAACAGAACATATCCTGATCACAAAAATAAAATAAACTATGTTGGAGGCAGATGATGTTCTCCCCTGCTTTTTCCTTTGAAGAAGATCAAGGAGCATAAAATAGCAATGATGACTAAGGAAATTTGGGAAAGAAAGGAGCCACCCACTTTAGTTTCAGCTTCCCTCATGGAAGAGCTCTTGAATTAGACCACTTGTACCTCAGAGATGAATGCTTATCAAGGGTAGATTCACACTAGATATAAGGAAGAAATTTTTTACAATGAGGGTGATGAAACACCGGAACAGATTGCTCAGAGAGGTGGTAGATGTGCCATCCCAGGAAACATTTAAGGTCAGGTTGGAAGGGGCTTTGAACAACCTGGTGTAGTTGAAGATGTCCTTGTTCATTGCAGGGGCTGTTGGACCTAGATGACCTTTAGAAGTCCCTTCCAACCTAAACTCTTCTGTGATTCTATGATTCTGTAAGGGTGGCAGTCATCGGCTCTATGCTATCATATGCACACAGCTGGTCTAGGACAAGATTGTGATTATCACTCTTCTAGGGGACAGCTGTGTTTCTGTCACAACCCAGATAGCTGCATCTCTGTGATAGTCCATTTTTCCCCTTGTTCTGAGATTCACAGAGCCAAAGTCAATCCAGATATGTGCATCCTCCAGTTGGTATCTAGTTCTGCTGTAGTAAGAGACAGTGGGAGGTAGAATCAAAGTCCTTTTGTACTCCCTCTAAACTAGAAAGGCAGAAGCTTAATCCACAGGCTGTTACAGCCAAAAAAGCTGAAGAAGATACTTTTGGCCTATGTTCTGGATGTATTGAATCCACCCAATATTTAGTATCAAAAGCTATGAATTGCAGATGGCTAAGTTTGAAATTAAAATATCAAAGGCTTTATACAGCAATTACACAAAAAAAGATTCATTATTCGCCTGGAGGGAAGATTAATGGCAGTTGTCTCCTATCAGAAATGTGCTCCTAAGTAAATGAAAGATACATAGATCTACTCCACTTGGTATAGTATGTATACTCAGAGCAGTTCCATGTACATTTTTCCTCTGACAACTCAATCCATTAAAAGCTTTCTATTTGCAGCCAACCTTCTTTACCTAATTATTCCTGCCCAGCATGACAACTCCTCATCCTACAGGTGCAATATTATAGCTGCTTTGGGGACTTTTCTGTGATTAAGATCAGTGGAATTATTTGAACTAAAAATATAGCCCCAGAGCATTGGACTGTTTGAAGAACTTCTACCGCCACAGAAATGCATATGAAAACACCCAGATTGTACACACATATGCATAAAAGGGCCCACCTGTCTTATGATTTTACTATGTTATAGCAAGCATAATTGTCAGATGCAGTGCCTTGGGCTGGGATATCACTAGAAGCATGTATCGCTTCAGTGTTACAATGAGATTTGAGGTATGCTGCAAATTCAGATTTATCTTAGCTGAGGAAAGAAATATTCCTTTGAATGCTGACCATATATAAATTCAAACACAAGAACTTTAGCAATACAAACATGGAGGTCAGCTCTGGCATCCTCAATGTAAAGACTCTTCACAGCATCTCAGCCCATGAAGGATGATTATATGTAGTGGTAGCAACTCTGCCAAGACTTATGCATTCAGAGCAGGGATCAGACATTCAGGGCTTTGCCTCCCCCTGCATGCAAAACATATAAGACAGATGAATGCAGCAGCAGGCCATTCATCAGCACTTAAGGAGATGCATCTTACAGCAGGCTGAAGAGCCAGTTTTAATTTGCTCCACAGAAGAAGCAACAAGACAGATTAGAAAATGTTGCAGACTGTATGCAGACAGTAAGTGTGCTTTGTGGTGGTCTGAGCCACCACAAAGCAGCAATTTCAGAGCTTTCACTTGGACTTGTCCCTAAGTCAATGAAATAAAGTAAAATATTTAGCAGTGGAGAGTCCTTATATCGACATTTACAAGTCCCCTAGCTTCTCCAGATGTTGAATAAGGCAATGTATTGAGTAGCACTTGCAGAAACAACCTAAAAATACTAGTGCCTGAGAAATCCCACTGAGAAGGCATATAAATAAAGAGTTTACAAGTACATTTTCCCTTTCTTTTGGTAGGATGCGAGATAAATTTTACATTATTTTCACACTTTTCTTGTTTTTTTCTTTTCCATTTAAAGGGAAAAAGAGAAAACATCAGGCATGTGATGAAGTATAGGACCAGAACTAGGTCTGGGAAAACCCCTTTCCGGCAAGATTGAAGTGAGCAAGAAATCAGTCAGTTTCTTTCGTAGTGAAGCTAGGCCATTTTGTAGTTTTAACGGTGTCACGTGATGCCCGTGAAGGAACCTTTTCCTTGTGGACCCCTTAAAATATTATTATTTGATCTGTTTTCCTGGCCAATAAACAGACACAGATACAAAAGCAGGAAACCCCTTCCATTATCTGGTGAGGATGACCCAAGCATCAGATATTGACCTTATTGCTTCATTTGTTGACAGTGTGCTAGCATGACATTACAAATACTGTTGGGTATTTGTATTGAGTAAGTATTTATAAAACTGCTTGAGAAGAAACAGGTTCCAATAACAACTTCTGCAATTATGAATCTAAAATGGTTTACATGTTTTTGCAATGATTAGACCAAGGCTGGAAAAGAAGTGATAAATTTCCTGTGCTTATGCAGCTTGTAAATTGTCAGACAAGAACCCCACGGGGGTCTTCCTGGAAGAGAAGTAAGGCTGACTCAACCTCTCATTTCTCTGGAATAAATCAGCTATCTTCAGCACAATGGGGCCAAGGGTCAGAAGCCACTTTTGGAGGCCCTGAACAAGGTTGAACAGATCTTGTTTTGACTTTGCTGAATCATTTAGGGGCAGGCAGTTCATGAGCAGACTGTCTTCTAATGCTATTTATTTATATTCAAGAGCAATGGGAATGCAGAACTATCAGCTCACAAGAAACAATATTGGACAGGCCAGAGAAAACAGGTCAGAAAGCGACATTTGAAGGATTTCCTGACAAACTTCAGAAGAACGGCAGTTTTTTGTAACTTCTCTTGCTTCTAAGATGGATGCACTTCCAGACAGTAAGGGCAGAGATTTGGGTCAGGAATTGCTGTCCACATCCATCTGCCAAAGATGAGCCAGAAGTTTAGGTTCGGCATTTAATGTCTTTAAGGAACAACAGAGCTGATGTTTTTTGTTGAACATTATCTTTGCTCTGAATGACTGGGATTTCTGGCATTCTCAAGAGAACAATGTCCACATCAGAAAGACTGGTGGTCCTCTGGGCATTTTACACTTCCCTGTGAATGAGAACTGAGGAATGCTCAGGGAGAAATAAGATGAGGCTTGGGGGTCAGACACATGAAAAGCTATCTCCAGTTATTTAACCAGCCTTGAATCAAGATGAAGAACTAAAAGCCAGTGGTAGCTTATATATTAATAAAAAAGGAAGGACTTGGAAGGTATTCAGACAGCCCATGTATTCCCTAGACTGCTTAAAGTGGATGCTGAAGGAATGTTCCTGTCCTGACCCAGCTGTGCTGGAAGAAGGAGTTAATACTTCCAGTGTTTCTCCAATAACTTGTCACTGCCTCTCTCTGCGGAGCTAACAGCTTCCTTCCTTCTGCCAGCAGATCTACTTTTGTGAGCATTGATGCACCATGGTTATCGATGAGCTGAACTGGCATGAACAGTGCGGTCAGTTAGTTTTCTTGTCCTTGAAAGGTGGCATCTCCAGCATGAGAGATACCAAGTGGCTGTGGAGGACAATAGGGAGCAGTCTGACAGGCAGAATCGCTGTCTCTTGCCAGGTGTCCAGCAAGACTACCTGCATCTTTGTCATGAAAGGTGGAAGAAAAGGGAATTAAAAGTTGTCTCAAATTCCCCAGCCTTATGGTGACCAGAGGCATATGCATACATAATATGCAGATGATCTCAGAGCATAGAAGAGTGCATGTCTTGCGTCACTAGGGGAATGTAAAATCTGGGATGATCACTATCTCTGGAATGAAAAAGGGAGATATAGGACTGAAAGATCAGTAGGAAATGAGACAGCCTATATTTTCTGTAAAGAGGTATTACGAAACATGAAGAAGGCGTTTATAAACATGCGTTGGTGAAGGAGTCAGAAGACAGCAAAGAGCAAGAAGCAACCTCTGAATGTAGCAGCAGCAGCTGAGACACACAAGGACATTAGCACCTCCTAATGGAGGCAAAAAGCATAGCTGCAGAGACCATCAAAATTCATAGCCAAATCCTCGCTAAATTCTTCTCTTAAAGAAAGAATTTGCTTGATTTCTCTGTGGCTGAAAGTCACAGTGTGCATAGCCTGGTTACCACAAAATCACACCAAAAGGAGCCGACTGCATTGCATTATGCCTGATAACTGAGGTACTTATGTCATGTAGCTCATTTCTAAAGAGCTGATCACCTTCTCTTAGAAGATTTTTTTTTCCTATTTAAAAAGTAAAAAGATACATGGGGCAGACACTTTTTTCACAATACAGTACTTTTCTTCAGTCACACATGTGCATGCGTGTACATAGTACAACTGAAAAATATACTTTTTTAACCTGTGAAATGCCAAGCAGCTTTGCCAATGACATCCGTTCCTGGAAGTATTAATGGAGTATTTTTGTTTCCCATGGAGACAAAATCAAACAGTTCTCATCACTCTTGACTGCAAAAGAAACTCCTCCTTTTCTCATCAGTCCTCTCTGGCATTTTTTTATTCTTATGTGGATTACAATTATTATCAAAAGAATGGTTAGGGTTAATTGTAATTATATTGTTAACAGTGAACTAAGACTTAAAGTAGTTCATTGTGACTCAGAAAAATAGATTTAATTCCTGGTTCTTGCAGAAAATTTCCATGTGGTGAGCCAAATAATTCAGCAGCTTTTTGGCTTTTGAAGACAGAGACTATTGCTGTAAGACTGAACAGTTACTAATGCAGAGCAGCTCTAATGCAATTACTTACAGTATCTTGGCTTCGTCTGTTACTCTGTCACCTTTGCTGCTAAACACTGTTTATCTAGTTCATCAAAAGCCCCCAAAATGGACTAACTTGAGTAGTAAGTCTCACAACACCTATTAATCTCTTATTTCCGATCACAAGTCTGTGCTAGGAATATACAAATAATGATAATGTAACCCACCCTGAATGCCTGAAAATAAAATCAGAATACAGAGCAGGAACTTGTGTAAAAAGAACATTAACAGGTTAGTAGCTAACAGACACAATTTGTGCTGAGGGAAACACTAAGGAACAATCACATTTAAAAAAAAATAAAATAAACCAACACATTTTTCCCACTAAAAACAAACGAACAAAATACAAAAAAGATGGAGAGTACATATTTTTATTACACATTTACAAGATGAGAGGCACAAGCAAACCCTACATCATTTTTATTGTACTCAGAGGCAAGCTGTCATTATTTCAGCATAAATATTGCTTAGCTGTGCAAGGAGTCAGGGAAGAAAACTAAAGCAGAGCACAACCATTTCTGGCTGCAGCATTGCTTACACCAACAGCACTGAAGAGCAGGAGCAGGCATCTTAACAATAGCTGCAAGGAGAAGGGGACAGATATCCGCACAAAACAGGCAGCAGTGAAGGGAAGGTCACAGCCAAGAGCTTTCATGAACATTTACTGAAGACCTATGGATAAAAACAAAATAAGATTTGTCTATAACATAAAACAGATTCAATGAATCATAGAATAATTAGGGTTGGAAAGGATCCTGAGATCATCAACTTCCAACCCCCCTGCCATGGGCAGGGACACCTCACACTAAACCATGCCACCCAAGGCTCTGTCCAACCTGGCCTT
>WYDI02024325.1:3352-29689 GCA_009867235.2 Psittacus erithacus
TGGTGGGGTTTGTTTTTTTTTTTTTTGTTGTTTTTTTGAGTGAGGTTGGGGGGGGGGGGGGGGGGGGGGGGGGGGGGGGGGGGGAGGTCTAAGGAAGTCAGCATTTAAAAAAGGGATGAAAAATTATGATAAATGGAATGGAAGGAGATGAAGTTGCAAAACCAAAGGGGCAATCACTTATAAAAAGAGAGAACAGCATATTCTTCCTTGAAGCATCAGAGACCAGAAATTTCATGTACCCTTCACCACTTCCACAGCTATTTATTAACTACCATAAGTCTGAATTTATTAAAAAACAAACCACACATCACGTTAACTTCCATGTGTCAGTGCTGAAACAATGGCTTTCCTTTTATGTTTATCCAAATAGTATTCTGTATATAGCTGAAACTATTGTATCATTTCTCCACTTATCTGCTACTGACCCCTCTTAAAATCTCCTGCATTATTTAGGTCTCTTTCACTACAGAATAAAAAAGGACTTGCATACAATACAGCAAACAATGACAATGAAGAATAGTTGGGAAGAAACAAGTGGCATGTGATTTGTTTTGTGGTGTCTGAATCATTAATTTGTATTTTGTTTCACGATGTACCAGAGGAAAGATCAAGACTATAGTGTTAACACAGACAGTTCTGGAAAGGTCAAGTTTCCCAAAACATGAAGATTCAGTGATAAAACATAGCCAAAGACATTACATAAAAGAGGTGATAGAGACTGACAACTGCTCTAAAAGGCTCCATGTACTATTTCATCTGAAGGTGGTACAGGGTCTGGCATATCAAAGAACACAGAATGGTAGCTATCAATGCACGTTAGTTTTACTGAAGCTGTACTTAACTATAAAAAGGCTTAAACAGAACACAGATTCAAGCACCAAGTCTGACCTAAACCCATCTTTTCACTTGTGCTTTACAAAGGTCTTCAGGAGCACAAGGTGATTTAATACAATCCAGAATGAAAGCAAGACTCATCATATTGTGCCTGTACTGGTAAAAGACTTGCATAGAACCTGGTATTTGCTGCATTTTCTCACTTCAAATTTATATACTCAGTAGGCGTACCAAAAAAATCCCAAACTCCTCCTTTATCTGAGGATCTCAAAGAGTTTTTACTGGGAAACAGTATTTCTCGTTTCTAAAGGAGTAGAATGAGATGCAGAAAACTGAGTAATTTGCCTGTCATTACACAGTGAGTCAGTGGCAGCAGCCCACACTGGTCATACATCTCTCACTGTTCTTATCAGGACTGGCATTAGAATGAGGTCTTTTATAATAGTTACATGCCATATGTATCAACAACATGATCCTTACAATTTCAAATGTATGCTTGCTTGTTCTTTTGCTATGAAAACGAACACTAAAGCTTATACAATCAATACTCTATTTAAAAAACAACACACTAGTGGCTTCCTTTTCAGTCCAGTACTTCATTACCTAAAAGACACCGGAAATGCTTTTGGGTTTACCATGAATATGTAAAAACGGTTACATCTCCTAAAGAATAAAAGCTATAGCCATCAGTACCTACATCTTAAAACCAAACAAAACTAGGAAACTGATTTATAAACAGTTTGTATGTGACTACACCAAGGAAGGTTCACTGTACACACCACCTGCTTCTTACACTTCTCGATGTTACTCATCACTGTCAGTGTTACTGATCTCTGGATCTTTAATCTGATTCAACACGGCACTCGGATTCTTATCTGCAGCACATATTGTGCCAGCCTTTCTGAAGCAGAATCCTTCCCCCCATGGAATGAAAACTGACTAGTGCATAGGGGGGAGGGGAAATGATGATTACAGTATAAATGAACAAGGAACAGTAATACATAAACAAAAGATAAACTGTTAGAAGAAAGGTTAATTTATGCAATTCAGAAAAAATTTCCTCCTCTAGTTAACAAGGAATCCTTAAATCCCACATAACTTAGCGTAAAGTCTGTGATCCCTTTAGCATATCATCTTTGGCAAACAATCACACAAAGCAGCTCAGGAAAGACTGGATTTTATCTTCATCAGTGACTTTGGCAAACCTTTCCAGAAAAACAGACTTTCCTGTTGTAGTTGGTACTGATATACTTTTCTACAATTTGTCTCTCTAAATTGAACTCTCCCTTGAATTTCTTACTCAGCTTTACTATTTGCCAGATTATTGCTGGAGTATAGATTTTTAATTCATACTAATTTTTTACCTTGCAGATGTCCAAGTCTAAATAGATACTGAAAATCACCACTGCCACTTTTGCCAATAGAACACAACACGTGACATTCTGAGGTATGAAAATACAAGAGACATTAGAGATGTTGTGAATTTCACACCAGTGTACCTAATGTAACTGGTATAAAACTTTTGGCTGAAGCAGTAGCGGGTGGGGTAGGCAAGGCCAAGCTCATTATGTAGCTGCTTGATGATACATCTTCTCCCACCTGAAAATACCATGTGGCTGTACAGGGACTGACTCCAAAGGCCTGTACTGATATCTAGTTGTGGGTAAAGCAGTAAAGAAGCAGCAGCAGCAGGAGATAAAGCAGGATCTGCTCCCTCCCTTTCCAACTTCTGTCATTATCAGCTGTGTTTAACAGTTATTTGACCGCAGCATTCTAGATCTCAACCTCTCTGTGCAATTGCTTCTGCTGCACCACACTAGCCAAAAACCACAGCAACCACCACCCACCTCTATCACAACCTGGCTACAGCCAGAGATCATGAGAAGTACAAAGATGGTGGCACTGGAATTAGAAAGTCAAAGACAATTAAAGTAGACAAAACAATCTGCCTCTAGGAACTGCTGGAGACTGCCTACAGGTTTGGGGAACTGCATCACTTATACACATGTTCTTAAGTTTCTCTTCTCAACAGTAAGGGCCAAAACCTTTGTAAGTAAAAGATTTCATATACTACTATTCAGAAAGGTTCTGATGTATGAACACAACTTTTAAGATGTCAGTGAATGTATATATCCTCTGAAAAGGCTAAGTATTAATAACATTTACAGTAAGTCCATTAAAAAAATTCTGTAGGAATCTGCATAGCCATAGAGAACCTTGCTTCAGAGGTCTTATGGTGCTCAAGGGATGTATTACTGCTATAGTCCATGAAAAAAGTTGAGCTGACATAGGCTTAACTACATACAGCTGCGTTAACATCTGTAAAATGACCATACCAGGCAAGGGTGTAGGTCCTGGAACAGTAATTGCCACAGAAGAAAAATATTTATATACAGTAGCCAATGTTTAATTGGGCACAAAGGAGAAGTATCAAGATCCCTATGTATTTTTAGCTGCACCTATCTATTAGACAGCTTCACTTAGGTTACAAGTTGAAAGATGCCTTTCAGATGGCAAATGAACTCTTCAATACCATTTAACTGGTTTAGAAGCTTAAGTTTTCTTTCTAAAACAAATGCAGAGAAAGTAACACCGAAATAATACTGTAAATTTACTTTTCAGAACTAGTGTAAGCGCTTAGAAGCCCAAGTCATGTAGAATTTAACTATCACATGAAATATATTTACAATTTTATGTCACATACACATTGATATTTTGTGCTTTCCTGTAATTTGATAGTTAAAATGTTCAACATGTATAAAAGACTCTACAAAAATCTTTTTCCTTGAGAAAGAAAAAAAGATGCCTCCCCCAGAAGTTTGAGACAAATCATTTCAGATGTCCAGGTTCTGAGTAAGTTTACTAAAAATCTAACACATGTTTTTCTTTCTCTTTTTTCTTCTTTCCTTCCCATAATCCAATATAATCCACAGCATAACATAATCCAAAACAGCACCCATTTATTCAACATTAAAGCTGCCTTTATTTTACTTTGGAAGAGAATTCAACCAAAAGTTAATGAGACACAACAGGGAATAAGAACATCCATAAGGACAAGTTTGAAATAATGACTTTGCTGGTTGCAGAATTTTATTTTGCAAGAAATTCCTATGTAGACAAATCCTGCACTTAGTTTTCTTTTTTTTTTTCCTTTTGTATTGCCTTAGAGCTGATCCAAGTAAGCTCAGGTGAGACTAAAGACAAGCAGGAACAGAAATCCTAAAGGAAAGGCAATTCATCAAAAGCATTCCAAACACCCCTAAGGTTTAAAACACGTGATTAGCTCACCTTGGCACATTGTTGGCACTGAAAAGTGTATGAGACAGCCAGACCAGTCCACACAGCAGATGCACGAAAGCCTTTAAAGAACATTACCTACTCCACACAATTATTAAAATTACATCAATTGCTCAGAAACAAATAAAGGGTTTCTTCCGCTTCTTATACTTTTACAAACTCTGAAGAGAGAGAAAAAAAGCATAACAGACTGATAATCTTACTGCAAATGCTGTAAATTTGAACTAAGACACATGTTAAGAGAGAGCTACAATTAGTTGCATTGCCACATGAGGCCATTTGACAGTCAGGTCCAGATGTTCCTGTTGATCAACCTTTTGGCTGTCCTAATATCAGACTGAGTACCAGCATTCTTTTTCAGAGAAATGGGGACAGAGACAGAATTTCTTTTATGACCTCAGGTGATTTCAGCACAAATCTCCTTAAGTGTGAGGCCATTATTTCAGTTTGTTGCCAGAAGTTCTACCTACCTATAATATAGGTTACTGTTAAAACAAAGTTTTTAATATTAATATTAAAATTGAAAATGCGTCTTAGAGTTGAAATTTGATTTATGCAATTCCTTTTAAAAACTAAGACATTTCAAAACTCTCAAAGAATGCTTTTTGTTTCCAGGCATATTTTCATGCAAAAAGTAAAGAAAGTCTGGAAAACAACTGTGCAAGAAAAACTGTCTAGACTTTAAAATGACTGATATATTTCTTAGAAAATAGTTTTACAATCACAGAATGGGTAGAGTTGGAAAGGACCTTAAGACGATCTAGTTCCAACCCCCTGGCACAGGCAGGGACACCTTCCACTAGACCAGGTTGCTCAAGGCTCTGTCCAAGCTGGCCTTGAACACCATCAGGGATGGGGCAGCCACAGCTTCTCTGGGCACTCTGTTCCAGTGCCTCATCACCCTCATACTGAAGAACTTCTTCCTTCTACCTAATCTATACCTACCCTGTTTAAGTTTGAACCCATTACCCCTTGTCCTATCACTACAGTCCCTGAGGAAGAGTTCCTTTCCAGCATTCTTGTAGGCCCCCATTCAGATATTGGAAGGCTGCTATGAGGAAATGCTATGTATTTCTAAATTCATTTTTAAGAGACACACTGTTTTCTACAGACACTAATGAATTTGATCTTATTTTGCCTTGCTAAGTTTCAAAAAGTATTCTGCACTGAAACTTCTTCCTCGGATATATTCATAGTCACCCCTAGCTGGTGCTGTGGGTGAAACTATAGATAAGCTATTTCTAGTTCTCTTGCATTATCCAAACCAGTAACAAAAACCATTAGCCAATGCAGACAGAGTGCAGAAATTATTAGGTACATCCTGCTCTGACAGTGAACCACTGACAAATATTCAGTGGGTTAAGCCTTGCTGGTACTTCATATTGGGAGTTGTTAATTACTACCAGCATTCCCAAATTCCTCTTACTTACCAATTCATGATTCCTGAACCAAAGATATGCTCTTATGCCTTAAATACTTGATTTCATATCATTAAATAGTACTGATTTATTTATTTATTAATTAGTACTTAAATCTATGGGTTTATCTTAATTTCCTTACAGGATTAAAAAAAAATAAATATCTGAACTCTGAGTTATCTACAGCTTTTAAGAAGAAGAGACATTACTTGCACCAAGGTTGTTAACAAATGTAATCAAACAGGAATAATTTCAAGACTGATATTTGAAGAGCATAACTAATAATCTCTCTCCATCCCGTTAGTTGCTTTTACAGTATAGCCATTTGCAGTCTCGTCTATGGTAAGCTTCTGATCCAATTTGTGCTTTCCTTACTAATCCCAGCAATTTCCACAACTCCTCATGAACACTGTATCCAGTCATTTACTGAGACTTAATTAAGATCTATTTCATTCACAGTAAAACAAGTGTAAACTTAGGAAAAACAAACAATTCTTACTGTCATCAGTGTCTCTGGAACAAAAGAACGACATTTGTTCTTAAAAATCTAGTTAGAAAACTATCTTCCAAACCATTTCTTTTTAGAGTTTGGACAATTTCTATACTCTCTCAAGCAGGCATAATCCACTGCAAAAATACAGATATTGTATATATAGTGGTTATAAACCAATTCTGCAGACAAGGATCTTAGAACGTAAGTGGGAAAGAAAGAGAATAATTTTAGTAGGTTATAAGATGCAAACATAAACCAGCTATGTCATACTCCTGTAGACAGGGAATTCCTCATATGAGGATGCTTAGTCAGGTGCACAGCTCATGGGACAGATGAAGGTCCTCTCTCATGCTGCTCAGTATTGCAAAAGCTCAGACCCTTTTTTTTTTTTTTTTTTTGCTAAAAAGAGAGACATAAGTCAATTAAGATCTGTTAAGAGACTGTTTCAGTACTAAAATGAAATACTTGAAAAAGCACAATAATGATAAACGAGAAAGAATTCAGATTGATTCACCTGAGACTGCAAAAACTGTATGTACCATAGTTTTCAAGCACTTCGAAACAATTTTTTTTCCATATATAGCTGATGGAACATTCATTAAGAAGCTTAAAATGTTAACATCAATTAGATACTTGTTTCTAAATGATATGGAGGAGAGCAACAAACTTACAGACACACTGCCCAGGCAGGAGAAAGCACTTCTGGAAAATGAATGGGTACAAAACACAGTGAATAAAGGGATCAGAGAAGAATTTGAACCAAATTTAAGACAGTATTTTTTGTGTCTGAGGTAAATTTCTAACTACTTCTACAAACAGGGTATAAGGAACGTCAACAAGTCTGAAAGGACGTACAATACAAGGGATTACATGATAGGATGGACCTATGAAACACAGTGCACTCTACCAAGCAATAAAGTCTTTTTTTGCTCCATACCAATAATGTATTTTAATACCTCCACATTTCAGGTTTTCTGGCAACTACTCGCAAGAGTTGGGAAGACTGCTTCTTTCCCAGTCATCCCCCACCCCCCCTTCTCTTTACTGATTCTTTTCTCTTCTGGTTCTCTTTCCTGCATTCAAAACAAATTATAGGTGTTTTTCTCCTCTCCACTGGTACATTTGGGATTAGCTGCGTAAAAGCAGCAGTGCAAGAGGGGATGGATAATAGCCATGACGGTTTCAAGAAAAACATGAGGCGTCCGGTTTGTCTTGCTTACTCTCATAAACTGGGTTTCATAAGGAAGCAGAAGACTCACACACCTAAAAATACTTTCAATGCTTACTTTCAAACAAATCTAAAAAGCCTTTTTTGCCCCTTAACAGAACCAAGTTTCCATAAGAAACCTACAATTTTTAGATACCCGTTATTATTTTTTTCATTCTGGCTTATATACCAGTTAAATACCAAGCACCTAGAAGAACAGAGGAAGGGCCGAAGTGTGTTTTGGGAAGAAAACCATGTTTAATAAACTTCAGACATTAGGCTTAGAAACTGTGACAGCAACGTTCCATTATCTTGTTTCTGTAAATGCTGAACAGCCAGTGAAATTAAAAGAAGCTTTATGTTGCACAGACAAACGTAAGATAGGTTTTGGTGTACCTACCAGTAAGTTGAAATGCAGACATCAGCGTACTAACTTTGTGGATGCTCGAATGACATAATTGCGAAGATGAACACAGCTGACTCAAATGCAACCTGAATTATACAGAAGTGGTAAAAGGAAGCGGAAAAGAACTTTGAGGAACCAAAAGAAGGTCTGACTTCCCTTCCTTTATCTTTTTTCTAAGATAACACCGCAGCAGCACTCAAATCCTAAATGCATATAATTCCAAGTGACAACACTGAACACTAATGGAACTACAGTTATGATACTGTGTTACTAGTCTTGCTCCTCACCATGCTCTACCTTGCCTCTCTTCCCCCTCACCACCATTAAAACCCTTCTCAAAGTGCAGTGTAAGTTTCACCTGCATAGTCTTTCCACTTCAAATATTAGGGCAGGCCATGCTTCTCTGCCTCTCCATCTAGCTGAAATATTTTTCACATACCAAAACATGCACCCACCACCAGCAGCTGCTCATGCAGCAACAAGGGAGATGACGATGGGACTGCTAGTCTGCATCTC
Organism: Psittacus erithacus; assembly: GCA_009867235.2. Taxonomy (NCBI): domain Eukaryota; kingdom Metazoa; phylum Chordata; class Aves; order Psittaciformes; family Psittacidae; genus Psittacus; species Psittacus erithacus. Next base: position 11,524 of record WYDI02024325.1, read on the forward strand.
AAGGTAGTGGGAGACACAAGAGAGACACAAGTCATGGGTCATGGCACCAGCTGGTTCCAAGATGAAATCCTACAAAGCAGTTCCTAACATGACATCATCCTCATGTAGAACCAGCCTGGCTGGTGAACAGGAATTAGGAGTTTGGGGGAGGGGGAGAGGGGAAAGGCTATTGCAATCTAAAAGTTCCTGCTGTTAACTTGATTTTGTTTTTCAAACTATCAGCAACAGTGAAAAACAAAATTTTAATGCAGTAAAATCCATTAATGGACGAGTACCCTCCTGACAACCAGAACAAAACTCTGTTTCCTTTCGGATACGCTTTCCACCCAAGATGATAACCTGCTGGAAACTGTGCACAAGAGCTGCCCCAAAGCCACAGCACTCAAGGGGTCCATTTAGAAGACAGTAAGTATTACTGAACACAGAGCATTGTATTTCATGTCACATCTTCTTGGGGCTGTTTCAAAAGAAAAGCAGCATCAATTTTCTAAAGCTTCTAGTGTGCTCAAACAACACCCTTTGAGATCATCTCACTCTGTATAACCCATCTAAAATCTTCAGGATTGAAAGGACTGTTACAGTTGACATGGTCCAAGATGCAATGTGAATAGTAAAGGTTGGAAGTACTTCCAAGACAACCCTGTGCTATTGCAGGTTGGTGTTTTCTGTGGTTACTAGAGTCAGGAAATGGAGAATTTTGGAAGAGAGAATATGCTTTACATTGCATATGCCGAACAGACAAAAATTAACCCAAAAACTACATTCATTAAAGATTTCTTCAGATTTTCACTACAATACAGGAACAGGAAACTACACTTAATATTTGCTTGACCTCTGAGGAGAAATCCACCAGTGAATATTTCACTAATAATCTCTGCATGGAGCTGAATATGCAAATTAACATGATTAGAGTGTCACAGAAAAGAAAAAAATTACAGTTTTGAATGCCAAATGTAAATACATCATTTTCAAATGAAACTGTCAAACATCTTGTTGTGGTGGTAAAAAACAAATCACTATGCAAAAAGATAATACAAGAAAAGTCAATTGTATGTTTCTAATAATAAATGTTCTTGTGAAGTCACAAAAAACTCTTGGCTGAACTGAAGCATTGATTTCTGTAGTTATTTATGTGCAGTTCCTATTAGAATTCTATTGAATTCCTTGAATGGTGAATGGAAGTGCTTTTAAAAACACACACAAAAACTGCTAAACAAGGGACAAAATAAATGGAAAGCGCAGTGTTGCCAAAAAAAGTTTCAAAAAGTGAACAGAACATTTCAACATTTTTTTGAAGTGCTAGCATGTACTACACTGTTTGGCAGAAATTATGAAGTCTTGTATAAAATAATTTCCCTTTCACTCCTAAAGAGGAAGCATGAACATTGCTATATGTTTCTCAAATATTGTTTTAAAAAAACCTTGTGATACTCTTCAAATATGTTTTCCAGTAAAACATGGGATTAGTGTTACAGATTTTTAAAACAGTATCACTCCTTCTGTCCACTATACAATACGAAGATATTTTATTTAGCATGTCCACAGATATATCGGAAGTGTACAATATATATTAATTATATGATGGACACTAAACAGATACACTCCTGAAAGCCAATTCCCTACTGATTTTAGGCAACATTAGTTAAAATAGTTTTTAAGAATACATATATTGTAAACATTCTTTGCAAGTGCTGGAAGTGCATTGAAGACTTGAGACCTGGGTCTTCAATGCCCTCATTCCTAAGCATTCATTCATTTTTATGCCATTCTTAAGACACTTTAAAGCATTTGCAAGGCAACTGGATATCCCACCAACACTGTAAGGAGATAAATCTGTTACCTCAACTTTAGAAATGTTAGGCATTCAAAACACAATTTGGTTTCTATTAATTGTACATAGCAAAGTGGGCTGGAAGCCCATTTCCACACTTCGAAAGCTACCCAAAAAAAAAAATTAATAATTAGCATTTTTTATTATTTTTACTTAGACACAAAGATTATAAAGGCAATAAACAGCCACTAGAAAAGCATCCCTTCCTTTTTCGAATTTTGCTTAAAGTCTGACAATGGATTATGTTTTCATCTTAAATGTCATGAAAATAAGGATATTTATACATTGCCAAAAGAAAAGATTTCACTGTGTTTTTTTCTGAGTACTAATTTAGGTCATATAAGTCTGGAAAGCAGATTTTTAGAATATGATTTCCATTTACAGCAGGAAAAAAAACATAGCATTAAGACATTTACCTTCGAAACTTCATCAGTCTATCTTTATTTTCACTGAAGACCACATCTGTGTTCGCATAAACTTTTCATAGAAAGCCTGCTTTTTAATGACTTAAGTAGTCAGTAACTTATTTTGAAACAACTTAAAATTATTATAATAGCACTCCTTGGTACGTGTAAGGATTCCTTTTTTCTGTTTTTTCTCATTTACTCGTAGCACAGTAATTTTGCTGAACTATGGCAATTACTTCACTCTTGGGGAATCAAGTGTCAATCTGCAGTTACATTTTTTTTCCCTAACATGATGATAGGATTTGCTATCACACACTGCCCTCAGACGAGGGATGGATCTCCAGTGATACAACATATCCCAGCTTATTGTACAAAAATGCTAGAGCACACACAATTGTCATGGTACACCAGGTGCAGCAGAATGCAAAACATATTCAGAATGAGTAAGAAAGTCATAAGTGAAAAATGCCTTTTGCAGATACCAGAGTAAGTACAATCATTTCTCAGAATGGTCTGAATTAATCTGTTTGTCTGGAAGATATTGGGCGGGGGGTGGGGGGAGAGAATACTGTAAAGAGGTGAATTGAAAAATGCTTACATCAGTATGACTTAGAAACGGAAACCAGAGATTTGACAAAGCAGCTTTATTGACAACACAACTTCTATTCAAAGGTGGCTAAATGTTAGCTGAAGTTTCAGATGTTAATCAGCTTTCTCTTTCAAGCTACTCTCTCACATACATTTCATTAGTATAATTCCTACAAAGCACTTTTATTTCTGTTTTCTCAGGACTGTGTTTGTGTTTTCAATGCCAAAGAAGTAATCATCTACATTACCCTTATTCAGAGAGGGATGCTTTTTATGAAAATTCTGCAGAAAACATCTAGCATTAATGAGCCTCACATACAGCCTTCCTGTAAAAGAAGAGAGAGCATATGTGATGGGGAGGGGGAGCAGCACCAGAATCATAAAAAGAAGGCAATGCCTCTGCTGGTAACTACAACCAAGTCTTTTAATTGCTTACTTCAGTCTTATTAAATAGCTTACAGCTATCTAGAGAATTTCTAATCTTTCATTTAATTAATCTCAAGAATGAAGTTCTCCTTTAGGAATTTCCTCTTAGAGGACTTTCTGTGGGATGTTAATTTTCAGACTATTTTCTAGTCTTCTACAAAAGAATTCTGTTCTAAGTATAACTGTATATATTCTTAATGGTTACTTATGCCTCATTTTCTTACTGTATCTCAGTGGCATGTTTTTGAAAGCAGAGATGTTTTAATTATGACATTTATTATGCTTATTATTCAAGTCAATAAAATTCACTTAATTATGGCAAATTTTGACAATAATCCAGTTTCTGCAAGCACAGGGACTGTGAAAAGTCAAAAGGGGCTTTACAAACAGAACCCAGAGAATATTCACCACATTCTGTCGCTCCCCAGATACCAAGTCACTTACCCAGCAGATCCAAGAGCCATAGAACAAAGAACTCAAATCTATACTAGGAGCTAAAAAAAAACACAGTATCACCAATGTCTTAAAGCCTTTAAAGTAATAGCAAATCTAGTAGAGTGAAGATGCCAAAAAAATGGAAGCAAATCAGACCACACAGGAAAGCAAAGCAAAAAATAGTTTTTGCTTTCCCAACAAAGATCTCCAAAAATTAAAATATTTCCTTAGTCCCAAATATGAATATCTGAAGGTTTAAAAGTTCAAGCCATTCCCAAACTGAGTGGCTTACAGATTTGATTTATATTGTATATTTTAATATATCATAAAATGAAAATAAAAGCAAAATATTCATAAGTGAAGGGTTAAAAAAGACAAAAGTTAAAAACTCTTACCGTCATTAATGTTCTATCCCTTACATAGCTGGACAGTGAATTGGAGAATCAAGAAGCACAACTAGAAGCAACTGTATTAGCCCTATAATGAAAGATCTAAGTCAGGAGTCTAACTCAAGCTCACAGAAACCAAGCAAACCAAAATATATTCGAATTATCAGAAGGTACGATTGACCTCATAACATAGCTGACTGATGTACGCGTTCCATTGTAATGCCACTTCTGTATTTCAGTTTCCCCCTCTTGTGGTTGCATGTTCCACAGTTATTGCAGCAGAAGTTTCCCACACGGTCATGAGATTTGCTGATATTAAACAAACAAACAAAAAAACCCCTTATTCACCTTTCCTAATTGTGTTTTTCAAAACTTGATACATTTTATAATCACTGCAAGGCAGCTCCCCATTTTGCCTCTCCTGTCTTCTTCATCCAGATTTAGACAAATATGATATATCCTTTAAGTTTAAGAGGCAGCCACATTCTAATCTTTTTTTAATAGACACTACTTCAAACATTAAAGAGATCAGCTCCAAGGAAAGCAGGTGCATTGAGATGCTCTAACAGGATGCGTATCTTCTTACAGAGTCAACATACAAGACTGAAACACAGTAAGTGGAGAATTACTTGTAGATTAGGATTCCCAGGACTCACCCATAGCCTCATTTGCACTCAAGTACTAAAAACAGATTGTGGCATCAATCCTAACAGCAGCCTGCCTCCCAGAAAAAGCCAAGAACCACTTCCAAGGAAAGTCTTAATGGCAGCTCACAGTTTGGAGGTTACAGGCCACAGTGATTTAAAACTCAAATCCAGAGTTATATAAAATTTTATTTTTAAAAAGACACACTACTTGATATAGGTCCCTTCTCCTGAAGTACACTTTTTCTGAGTAGGCACACTATATAAATGCTTCAAAAACAGTACTGAGGGACACTATATGTAGTTCAGAGACAATACAAAGCCGCCATATGCAGTGCACATACACAATCTGCGTGGGGAAAAACAAACAAACAAACAAACAAAAAAATAAAAAATATAAAAAAAACCCAAACAACTTACAATGCAACACACTGCTGGTCATCAGCACTGGCCATCTTTAACCCTATTCACACATCTAAAGACAAAAATATGTCTCACTACTTTTTCAGATGACACTAATAGCTTGTTACAAGTATCAAGACAGACAAATGCAAAGTGACATATGTTAATTTTAACTCCCTCCAAAGCCAATTTTTCATGGGAAGTCTGCATTTCCCCCCTCCCCAAAGCATTTCTGAATTCAGAAAAAAAAAAAAGCAAACAAAAAACCAAAAACAAACCACACCACAAACAAGCCCACAGTTTCATTATGTGATTTTCCTCCTATATTATTTTGTCTTTTTCTTTATTTATGTTTTTTTATTATTATTATTATTAAGTAAACACATTGAATCACTGGTGTAAGATCTGGGAAACATCCCTCTCTGTTCCAGGAGACATACACCCCATGTTAGGTTTTTTGGTTTGTTTTTTTTCCGAAATCAGTTATGGTAAGAGCTTTAAGTTACCATGAGCATGTTATTATCTTTGACATGTCTTAGGAAAATATAAAGCAAGGCATCCTCAAGAAATTATCCATTCATCCAGACAAAGCTATGCTAACCCAGGAGTTCAGAGTGTTAATACCAATAACTGTTCTTCCACTGACAGGTATACTTCTATATGTTCTTATTGAAAAGGTGGTCAGCTCTCTACCCAGAGAAATGAACATTTCTACTTCTGTTCTCTACTGTATCTCTATTGGCACAGCCAAGAGAGAACACAAGTTTCTGCTATGTCTCACTTGGATCTCTTCTTTTAAAAAACACAGCTTTTCAGTGTATCAAATCCACTTGCTTGCCTCTTCTGCAAATACCATCTTCTACTGCTAAAGAAAACACAGGACTACTGCTTGCTAACCTTCTTCCAAGACAAAGTATGTTAGCACATCTCTGAGACAAAGGAAATATAGCAGGCTCTTATCTTTAACCAGCTGATGTTTTGGTTTACATTGACAGCTATCTGCTGCAGATAGAATACCAATTTCTGGCTTTAAGCCTGACTGATGCCATAATATATATATATATAATTATTATAAGTCATATATATATGACTAAGAATAATTTTCTCATCTGAGAAAACATTTTAAAAGTAACTTGCATTGCAGCCAACAAACATTCAGTTTCAGTGTTTCTCATTTCTGGTCTTTTGCAACAGACACAGAATATTATTTGGGGATTTGGTTTGTGGGGTTTTTATGCCCAACTGTCTTAAAAGTTAATATTCTCTTAGAGACAAAATAAGTGAGGATCATTTGTATAACCCAAACACAACTAACAGAATAAAATCAAACTGTATTTCTATTAAAAAAAAAAAAGTTACTTTATTAAAACTATCAAAAAAAATAACAAAATTACATTCAACTGAAGCCTCCAGACTGAAATATCATCCCCCAAAAAGCCCCAGTTAGAACAAGGTTTTCAGCATTTAACACCAGATATTTAGCAATTTTTAAAGTATAAACCCCAGGTTGACAAGAACACTGAATACATCTTCCTTCAATCTAATCTACACCATTCTAATTAAAAAAATCCATGTGTGAAAATGTTAATCTTTAGCAGCACTACATTTGATTTTCATTTAAAGATTTTGGCTTTTGGTCATGCAGAATAATTCAGTCATTATTCTCTCAGCTAGTTACCCTGCAGAAAATAAGAAATGGCGAGAAAGGCAATGTATGAACACACATGCAATAGCAAATGGATTATCAATTTTTTCCTCTAAAATTTAATGGATAGTCTGAAAACTCTTAAGTGGCAACTGCACTTCATTCCTCAATCAGTGAAAATATTTCCTAGAGCATTCCTCATTACAGATCATAAGTACTCATAATTAAAAGACTGTTTATTTTTAAATAGATATTAGCCATTTCCCCCTTCCTCATGTAACTGTAGAGATGGCAGTATCTCATAAACCACACATATGGAATTGCATTTATCATCAGCCACCTTATAACTTGCCCAAGAAGTAATGTGCCAAGAGAGGTCTAACTGCATCGCCCTACCAAGTTTTTTTTGAAGGTGCATGAGCTGAGAAAGAAGAAACTGGTGTAATTCTCACATTTCAAACAAATACTCATCTAGTTATGCTTGTGTGACCCACCTGAGTAACTACATGACTATCATCTGTAATATCCTATAGCATAGTACTGTGACAGCAAGCATACAGGCAGCACAGGCTTTAGTAATGGTGTAACACAGATCACCATAAAAGACCATATTCTTGTAACCTACATCTGGACATCTGGTTCTGGTATGTCGACACCATCAATAAAACATCTGTGAACACATTAACTGCTGTAAACTTGAAGCAATCTATTTTGTAAGTGATAAACAGCAGTAGTTTTCTAATAACTCTGAAATCCTTCAAAATAAAGAATGGATTTTTTGAATCTGTACCCGAAGATATGTAACTTTATGACAATTCAGAGAGAACTTCTAGAAAATTGAAAAATTTTAGAAATTAAAGGCTTTCAAAAGCCTACATAAAACTATTTTTTTTTAATTCAGTGGATTACAAATCCCCAAGGAAAAACAGCCTCTGTTCCCAAACAAGCATACATGAACAGCTGGCCCAGACTTTAAAGACCTGCTGTTGTGTTACCAGGCCACTGTTGAGCTCTTTTGGTTTTGTCTCCTGCTCAGGCCATTCTCCCCTTCTCTTTTTCTTCCAACTCCACAGTTCCTTCTTTCCGCTACAAACAATAAACAATCCCATATTATATACACACACAAACCATTTTTACAGTTGTTGAGGCTGGAGCATAATAAAACTCATGAGAATTTTGTCTGGCCATCTTATAAAACAATGAGAGTACCACAGTGAAAGTGCAGCATTACCAAAAAAAAAAAAAAAAAAAAACAAACCAAAAAAAAGCAGAGTCAGCCATCTGCTGAAAGATTCTCTTGTTTGACCATTTTCTAACTGGTGAGAATGGAAGCAAAGTAACACAAAAACAGTATTTGAAGGCATTAGTTTCATGTGATCTTGTATCAAATTTACCCCCAAACTGGGAGGTGGGGAGGCAGAACACAGGGAAGGATGAGTCAGAATCATGATGTATCAAAGGGTCTAACTAATAGCACGAAAACCTGAGAAGACAAATCTCAGAAATGTGCTATTTATCAATTTAATGTTGACATCAACAATAAAACGCATGTGCCTACTATTTGTTTCAATTAAGTTTTGATCAGCTGGAAAGTTAAAGCAAAATTTTTAATCCACCATAATTTTACTTGGACACTTAACCCAACCCATTTACCTCATCCAAAGGTCTAAACTGCCTGAGCAAGCCATTCTGTCTTTTATTTCCCATGTACAGGTTAGTTTACGGGACTAAATGAACCATCCTGAGTATCTCCTCGTACAGTATATTCCAACTTGTAACTTCCACTCAGTTCTCCAGAATCTGCTTATAGAGTAAGCATTTCACTTTTTATATATGAGCATAAAGAAATGCACAGAACTTCCAGACACATGCAACAAAACATTCATAAGATAACCTACCAATGGTAACAAGACTCTAGAGAGATGGAACCCTCAAATGCTGATCAGGACCTTTCAGGAGCACTAAATTACAATACAAAATAAATTTCAAACCCTCTTTTTCCCAAAATAATCATGTCACACACTATTGTATTAGGCTGTTACTCTAGGCACCAATCCTGCAGCTTTCTGCACCCACAGAAGCCTGTATGGCATGCCACACAAACACAAAGGTTAACAACAAAACATACAGAACATTCACACACAGCAAATGCTCATGATAAACATCGGACTAATGGACACAGAATGAATGTTCAAGCTCCAGTTCCTGCAGCGAGTTTTGTGTAGGTAGATCCCTCTGCCCAAACAGGGGTCCCTGCAGGATCACAGCCAAAATGATGTATCCTGGGTATTAACTTACAATATATTCCAAATATGTTAATGCCAATGACATGTAAATAGTACTACATGAACTCCATTCATCAATAGAAAGCTCATGCAATCCATAGAGCCATAAGTATTACTTCTAAGATTACAAGATTTTGCTTTTGTTCATGTTTTACAAATGTAGCTGCTAATCTATTAATTGTAGTCACAGAAGAACAGTATAGGCTTGACTTTCCTGTTGCTACAGTATAAGTACATCCAACCTGCTGCTACAGTGTATTTTTAGCAAGGGTGTGCAATCAATACTGCTATACAACCTAAATTAGACATTGTAAAGCATGTTAACAAACAATACATTTCATGGAAAATTTTACCAAGCAAGAAACTGACATCAAACTAAACCCTGTGTAGGTGAGCCTGATTCCAAAGAAACTTAACTGCAAACATAAAGAAAATGCAACAAAAGGTAAAATATTTATATACCTCTACTTTTGAGGAAAACGCATTTGTATTGCAATGATTAAATCTAACAAAGAAAAAAATACAAAACTACAAACATAATCTAAAAATACACAAACTGTAATGACAACAAAATTATTTCAAAAAAATCAGATCAACAGGTACATTTCTGAGTTTATAGAGCATAAATGTGCCTAGGAAACATACAGACACATACATATCTGTAAGCTTATCACCCAGAATCATATTTTATCAGCACAGTGCAAAGGCAGAGTCATGCCAACACGTAAAAACAACTTTTTAGGTCAGTGAAGCAAGAAATCCATTGTCAAGAAAATGGCATCCATAAGATTACAATACTAAATAATTTATGTTTAAGCAATGAACTGGAAAACTTTCCTACAATATAATATACATACTTAGTAAAAAAATGGTTTTACCAATTCTAGTAAGAAAATGGTTTTATCAATTCTAATCTACCCATTCTTGTATTCTGGCAACACACATTCACGGTGTGACGAGCTCATAAACCTCTGCATGTGGGTGAACACACCAGCGGCTCCCAACATTACAGAGCAGTTATTTGCCAGTAACAGGCAGGCAAACGTGCACTCACAACCCCCCCTACCATTCAACAGAGAGTTTGGCTCAGGGCAAGAAAAATGCCCCGTGGGTGAGAAAATGTATGTGCATACTGTAGCGTAACAATTATTCTTCAGCTGAGATCCACTAGCACTTTAATACACAAATCACATAAATACTTTCTATCTCCCAGTTAAAACAGTCTAACAGCTTGGCCACACTGAAGCCCTGGAAAGGTGGTAAGTAGCAGTACAAAGTTCATTCATGTATATTTTACAACTAAACGACATCAATTTTTTGAATAGGCAAGTGTTGGTAACATTTCACTTCCACTGGCAGCTACCTAGTTTTAGCAACTAGCTCTTGGAGATTTTTTTAGAGGAAAAGACGTTATTCCTCTTTCAGCTGGTGCTGCAACAGTATACACGAATTAACCCATCCCCAGGTACACCGAAATCCTCTGTCGCATATAGACACAGGCGATTATACAAGCCTTCAGCTTGAGGGAGATACTAAAAATGTACCAGAGGAATGCAACGACAGCACTCAAACCCATTTCCCTTGCCCATAACCAGGGCAACGCGCACATGTACCTAGAAAGCACAGGAACGCAAACTTTCATATGAAACATGTTAAAAACAATAATCTGTTTCGGGCCCTCATCAGAGTTCACCACATTTTACAGACCCCAACCGCCCCGACCTGCCCTCGCCGCCCTCGGCCCCGCAGAGCGCTCCCCAAGGGCTGTTTACGAGCCCTCTCGGCGGGCCGGCGCCCGGTTCCACACAATCCCCCGACGCCTGAGCCAGAGAAGAGCTGGATCTCCCTATCTCCCTTCTTTTCGGGGACACATACACACCGAAGGGGCACCCCCAAACCCATCCCCCCCCCCCAAGAGGACTCTCGGCACAGCCGCTCTCAGCCACCGGCGACCTGTGCGCGAAGTTACGGAAGGGGGAGCGGGGCTGAGGGGAGCGGCGGCCCCCACAGCCGTGGGAGGGGGACGGGGGTCACAGCACAGGAATGCCGCGCAGAGCATCACCCCCCCGCCACCGCCCCTTTCCCCCCCCCAGCAAGGAGACCCAGGCGCCCCGGCAGCCACCGTGCCGTGCCTTACCTTCATATAACAGTCACGTCCTTCCAGATGGAGCTGGGACCGCGGAGGGAAAAGCGGGGGCTGCGCTCGCCGCTGCCGCCCCGCGACCCCCCACACCGCGCACAGGCACGCGCCGCAGGCGCTCGGGCACGCGCCGGGGTGAGCGCGCGCGCGCAGCACCGCGCAGCACCGCACCGCACCCCCGCGCCCTGGAGCGGCTGCGCCGCTCGCTGCCTTCAGTTCCCCCTCAGCGACCGCCCCAGCCGCAGCTTCGGGAGCGGCGAGAGCAGCCGCAGCAGCCGCCCCGCGCCCAGCCGCAGCGGCGAGGACCACATCGTACTGCGGCGGCTGGGCCAAGGGACCGGGAGGGGGAGGAGGGGGAAGAGCTGGGGGAGGAACGGACGGGGAAGCCTGGAGGGGGGAGGCGGCAGCGGATCCCCCCCTCCGGCCTCTTTCCCTCTCCTCACAGTGACTGGCCGGAGGGGGTGGCGGGGAGGGAGCCGGGGTGCAGGCAGGACAGCGCCGGGCTGGTCGAGTCTCCCCCTCACGGGGCACGCCGCTGCCTCACACACACCGGCAATTACCCTGTGCGCAAACCCGGCCGGGAAGCAGAGAGGACCGGGGAGGGGAGAGACGGCGGGGCTCTGCAGAAGCGCTCTCCCTCACGGTGAGTGAGCGAGCGAGTGAGCGACTGAACGCCTGAGGGGGAGAAAGGGGAGAAACAGCAGCCTCCTCCCCTAGCGCCTGCCCGCCTGCCTCACACGGGGAGCAGCAGCATAGCAACCAACATGGCGGCTGCGCAGTCACCCGGCTGCTGGAAGGCGGGGCAAGAGCTGACCTGCGAAAGCTCGCGAGAGTCAGAAGGGAAGTGAGAGGTGTAGCTTCCCTTATGATTGGCCCAGCTGCTTGTCTGTAAAAGGGAAGAGGCAGGACTGAGTTTATCGTGCGGCCTGATTGGTTGGCTCCTCCATCAGTTAAGGCGCGGTGTTTCGCGTCGTGCTGTGTCGAGGTCTTGTGCCTCTTCCTTCGCTGTGTGGTGGGGGATGTTCCTGAGAGAGGTGGTGGCGGTGGGAGTCACAGGCTCGGCTTCTTGCTCCTCTCCCGCCACGGGACGTTCACCCGAAATATCACCGTCAGCACAGGCTTGTCTCGGACAGGGAGGCCCGGAGAGAGCGGTGATCTCCCCCCTTCAGAAATGGGACTGTGGAAGGGCGAGGTGTAACCGCAGCCTTCCTGATAAACAGTGCTACTGCCTGCCTGGGTCGGATGGGAGAGGTGAAGTCTTCCACATTCTCAGGTGCAGCCTGGAGACCATCCTGGTTAGAGCCCCAATAGAGGGTAGGCCATAAGACATGGCAGGGCAGCAGTCTGGCCCTGGAGGGCTAGCAGGGGAACATAATGAGCAAGTAGAGCTGGGGGAAGCATTTAACAAAGGCGGTGAGGTAGTGATTGCCTGAACACTGCAATAGTGTGCTTCAGTAACAGCTAGATAACTGGTGCATCTGGATGTCATGGTGCTTGCGAGTAGTTTGAGTGCAAGTTTCAGGTCAGGGCAAGGTCACTTAAATGGCAGCAAGTCTGAATTGACATCAGGGCTGCCAGGTAGTCAGATTCCTCATAGTGAATGGAAACAAGCCAGAGACCAGGAATGAGGCTGTTTCAATGGTGTAACATGTCTTGGCCACATGTCCACCCAGCCTCACCCCGCAAATGTCCTAGAGAGTCATTTCTGCCTGCAAGTCGTTGCCAGAGTTCTTCAAGGTATGAGGTGTATTGTGCCTCTTGGCCTCATAAAGATTTTCACATGTGGCCTATGGGAAGGTTGGCTTTGTGAGACCTTAGTTCTCACAACTCAGTGCTTTGATGTATTTATAGTATGTGTGAAAGAGTGAAAACTGTCTTTAATGTGCATTTATTAAAATACAGCCTCTTACAATGAGCTCTTTCCCAAATAACAGACACAGAATATATGGCTGGGAATGAATTTTGGATTTCACAAGTAAATTCCTAACTGTAGCAAGATGCAGTGTAACACTAAGGGAGCTTGCATGTAGTCTTCTAATTAGGAAGCTTTCTAAAATCTCATTCTTCTGATGTTTGAAAACCTTATGTATATTTCCAACCTGAACTCTTCTTACGCCAATTTTGTTCCTTTGCTTAAGTAGCCCTTCCCTCTTAGTGGCGTTTACCCCTGATTATTTTTAAGAAAGCAGTCATACTCCATTTTACTGGCTAAATAATCTGAACTCGTTTAGCCTCCTCTCTGCTTTCCTGAGTAATTATTAGCACATGCAAGATTCTCCAGTTGTCTCGTCTTCTATCAGGACTAAGTTAAATTGGGTTGGAAGACTGAATTTGGGGAAGGCGATCAAGCAGTAATTTTAGATAACTTATAATTTCTGGAGCACTTTTAAATACTAGACTTTTAAATTACAACTAAAAAACACTCAGAAATTGCTGATATTTAAACATTATTAATGAAAGTCTATAAATAAGGTAATGTTTGAAATGTGTATGCCCTAAAATACCACACACAGCATCAGTAATACCATTCCTTATTGTGTCCATGTTGCTCCAGCTCTCAAACATTTCCATACTTATATCGACAAACTAATTGTGGTGCATCCAGAGACATCCAGTAACTGCACTCTGAATTTCTGAACTACTGCTGGGCTTCTTGAGCGGTGGATAAGATACAGTCTTTTGATCATTAAAGGGATCCTTAGCTGCAGAGTTGTCTTGGTTTGCTGGTAGTTCTCTTTCACATCATGGCAAATTTATTCACAAATTGCATAGGTACATTTTAATCCATTTGCACATGAGCTTCTAAGTCTGCCTCTCACATTTTTGTGTAATTTTCTTTACCAGTTTATATCAAACATACTGGTATGTTCAATTTGAGAATAGCAACAACTAATACATTACTTGATACAGAGTGTGTAATAAAGAAACAATCCAGACTGTTCAATGTGACTGTGGAACTACACATTTGTTTGGCAAATGTAACCTTAAACTGTCAGGAAAGGATATAGTTTGCTAATCTAACACAAAATTGGTGACATATACAGATATTAAAGGCTGGACATTCACCAGTTACTTCCTTGCAATGCATTAGAATCACAGAATCATGGAATCATTATAATTGATTGTTTATAGAAGGCTTAATTCAAAGCCCTAAATAAAGGCAGTGGAAGATTCCCACCATGTGCAAAGTACTTCAGGTCAGGCCTACATTGCAAGAGCACTAAATGTTGTGAAAAAAGGTACTGAGACAAAGTTCTCCAGCTTACGCTCTTGCAGCATCTGTGGGGCAAAACTGCAGTGCAGGATATTTGTGTGCAAACGTGACTCAGACCTGATAATGTGGCATTCAGCAGAGAACTTGCTTTGCAGAATTCTGATTTCTGAGTTACATATTACATACCCTGAGTGATCACTTCCCAAAATTATGAATGACAGCAAACTGAAATGTGACACTCTATTTACTTGGAAAAACACATTCACATATAGATAGTTAATTCAGCTCATTTTCAGTTGCATGGCTGTTATATAAAAGGGCAAGCTTTTTGCTATAGTCTGCCTGTGTATATAAGCAATGAAAGCTGCCTTTTGCATAGATACTTCATATAGCAAGAGCTTAATTTTCAAACCAGTGCATGGAGGTTTATCTGTACTGACCCTGATGCATTTTGGGGAGGATGTGTTATCTCATAACTAGTAATGTCCTGCTAATAAAATGCCAGTATCTTAAACCATTTTGTGCAACTTAAGCCTCACAGCTCTTATATAAATGTCAGAACAAAGTCTTCTCCTTTACTTAATAGATCTGTGTTTGTGGCAACAACCTCATTACTCATGCAAGACCTGCCAACCAAGCCATGAGAATTTATGGGAGAGAAATGTGTATTAAAAATGTGAATGGGATTTTAATCTTTCACTGAAATGTCATGCAAACTGCCTTGTTGCCAAGATGACATACTTAAACACTGTATTAAAGCAGTTCAAGATGAATGACTCTCACCACAGGTGGAGTTTAGCTAGGAAAGGAGCAGGAGACAAAGCACTTAATCTTAACACTAAGATGAAGCATAACAGAAGTTTAATAGCACATTTCTTACAACGTGGGGTCCTGATTCAGCAAAACACTTAGACATACAAGTCTCACTCATGGAAACCTCAGAGGCACAGGCACAGCCTTAAATGAGATTTGCCAAATCCTGTGTGGAGCACGCCACCTATCAGTGTGAATGGCCCAGCAAGTCTGTGCTCCAGCAAGGCTCTGGGGTCGCTGTTAAAATGTAGTAGTGACCTAAGTACTCAGCGTGCTCGTTCAGCTGTGTCCTAGGTAAGCTACAGGGACAGAATCATTTTGGTGTTTCGGCCAGGGACTAACTTTCTCTTTAAGCTTGTGCAATACCTGCTGTAATAGGGTTCCACAATACTAGTTGCTATTAAAATACTGTGAAAATAATAATTTGTGCTAGTAAGCTTGCTGCAGGTATTATTCAGATTGGAAGGTGGCTGTATTTTTCTTAAAATTATATTTAAAAGATAACCCTCTTAGGAATATACTGAGAATGCAAGCTGATGGAAACATTAGTATCTACAGTTGCTGGACCACATTTTGCTCAGTCCTTTACTCTCCAGCCAGCCTTTGACAAACTGTTTTGCACACATCAAAGTGCCACAAGTTGCATTTGCAGATACCCATTGCAAATACCTGAGCCTCTTGTGAATGCCATGTGTACATTCAGTTGTGGAATACTGTTATTTTCTGCTTCTGTCCAAAAGAGGAATAGCATAAACTCTGGCAAGTTAAATATAAAACCATAATAAAGTAGACCAAAAACATATTCTCAAGCATAAGCATAAAAACTTTTTCAAGTACATCAAAACCAGGAGATCTGCCAGAGAACATGAGGAACTAGCAGGCAATGGAGATAAAACAGAAGCATTCAAGGAAACCACAGGAGAAAAGCTAAGTACTTTTGGTTTTTTACCACTGTTCTTTGTGGCAGATTTGAGGTGGTTGCCACAACAAAACCTTTTCTAGGGGCACAGTCAGAAAAAAAGCATTCACAAAACTTAGTACGTATGGGTTAGCAGCCAACCAGTAAATTGTATGGTACCTGCCTGCCAGGACAATTTGCTTCTCACCAAGCGTTCTAAAGGAACTTGGGTCTAAAATTGCCAAACTATTAACTGCACTTTGTAACTTATGGTTTGGAGTGAGCTCCGTTCTGGAGGATTTGAAAGTGGCATATGACAATCCCATTTTTAGACAAGACTTCAGGGAAAACATGGAAACAACAGATCAGTTAGTCTGACTCGGCTCATCATCATGTAATGGGAAGTGATGGAAACAGCAAATCTGTTAGTGCTTTAAAAATATCAGCAATGTCAGCAAGTATTGGTAAAGAGGAGCTGGCTTACATAAACTTTGTATAAATGTTGGGACACTGGAATCCTCAGCCATAATCTAACTCCCTGCTGGAAGCTGACCAAGTTTGTACCATTTTCTCCTATCTCCTGCCTCCTCTCCTCTTCCCAGCTTGCTTTTATTCTTGGTCTAATTTCCACAGGAAGAGAATCCAATGAGACAGAGAGAGACAGAGCATGTTTTGAGTATCTTCCCAGTCTGAACAATAAGGGGACTGTAGATGTGACATGAAGATTTAACATGCAGCCTACACAGAGCAATCATGTACACAGATTTCCACAAACATTTTTAGCAAGGATAAGAGAGGAGTTGCTTTTGTGATTAGTAACTGCTCCAAAAGGAAGACGGATGGGTAAATGAACAAAAAGAAGGGACTAAGCAGTGAGATTCCAAGGGGACCTATGCTTTAAAAACCTGTTCACAAGTGGTAAGTGAAACAGAATTGAACAGTGAGATGACAGTGTTTTCCAGTGATTCACAATTATTGAGGGAACCAAAACCAAGACTGTTGGCACAATATAGGAAAAAAAAAAAAAAAAAAGACAGAAAAATTAAAGACTAAGTGATAAAATAGCAGCTAAAATGCAATGACCACAGATGTCCATGAGAGGAAAGCAAATCTACTTGTGCAATACAGTAAGCTCTAAATTACTTCATATCAGTCAGCAAACATGTTTTGGAGTTACTACGGACAGTTTTTTGAAATTGTTCTCTCAGTGCTTAGAGAAGCAGTTAGGAGTGATACGGAAAAAAGAGAATCAAAAAGCAAACATGAAACATAATGTTATTGTATAAATCCTCAGGAATCTTGTTCTTGCCTTTAATGAAATACAAAATTCTGCTTACAGCCCCTCAACTTCTGGAAGCATCTTAAGCATCAGAACAACATACAAAAAAAAAAAAAAAAGGAAAAACGATTTTTTTAAAAAAAGCAAAACACCAAAAACCCCTCACCAAACAGGATTGAGACAGAAAGATGGAGTGCCTTCTAAGACAGATCAAGTACTCTGGGACTACCTGGAAATAGATGACAAAGGGGAGGCATAAAATACAGGTATCAAAACTCATGTCTGACATGGGAAAGTTGAACAGGGAACAATTACTCATAAGAGCTAGGATGAATCTAATATTTTTTTTTCAGATGGAAATGTAAAACAAAGGAATTACTATTCAAAGAACATCTGCTTAATTTGGGTAATTCATTGTCATGAGATACTTTAGATGCCAAAAAAGCTAAGGGCTGAAAGAAGTAACTAGACAAATTATTGGAAGAACAGGCTGCTTTGCAAAGAGATGGACAGAGCCTCCAATTTTGTCCTTAAATTGTCAGAGATTGAGATGATAAATAGGAGAAAAAATGAAGCTGTAACTGCTCTGTCCTTGTATTTCTACTATAGGCAACTGCAGTTGCCAGGTTATCTGTACCTGTGGTGTGACTTAATTCAGTCTTTCTTGCACTAGGGCTGCAGGAGAAAGATGTCTATTTGTCCTGGGTTCAGCAGTAGCAGTCATTTTTCTCCTTCTTAGTAGCTGGTGCAGTGCTGTGTTTTTGACTTTC
>WYDI02024325.1:29789-52076 GCA_009867235.2 Psittacus erithacus
AGAGACAGGACACCTGACCCAAACTGACCAAAGAGGTATTCCATACCACAGCATGTCATGTCCAGGATGTAAACTGGAAATCACCTGGAAGGGTTAGATCACTGCTCGGTCGGGCTGGGTATCAGTTGGCTGGTGGTGAGCAGTTGTACTCTCTTCCCTTGTTATTTCCCTTATCATTGTTATTACTGGTGGTAGCAGCAGTGGTTTTGTGTTATACCTTAGTTACTGGACTGTTCTTATCTCAACTTGTGGGAGTTACATTCTTTGGATTCTCCTCCCCATACCTCTGGGAGCGGGGGGAAGAAAAGGGGAGAGTGAGGGAACAGCTGTGTGGTTCTGAGTTACTGGCTGGACTTAAACCACGACACTGTTTCAGACTTTTTGCTTCCAAGCATATCTTGTGGGTATTGAATATGAGAAATGCTGATAAAACATTTTAATGAATGTAACATCTAATGAACATTTTTAGAACCTTAAAAGGGATTTGATTGATGTTTCAAGATGAGAACCACAGTGATCTTATTTTAGGTAAACTAGTGACACAGATACAAAGTCAAAAATGACCATTTACTTAGACCTGTACTTTGACTAAGCCCAAAGAACCTCACCCAGTAATTTCTGCAGCAAGCCTATAACTTTGGTTTTGAGCTGTGTTGCATGTTTTAAAATAGTTTTTGCCTTTTCTAGATACACCATTAAGCAACCCAGCACTAAGACCTGCTACTGCAGCCTCCTGGCTTTGCAACTTCTCAGAAAATTTCTGGAGTGCTTGAGAGGACAGAAAGAAACATGCAAAATGCAAGAGAGTACAAGTGGGCTCAGTTTGTAAAGATCTAGTTCAATTCTGCTATTGATTTCTTTCTATAGTAATAGAAATATGTTCCAATTATTATTTTGAAATGGGCAGCTCAGGCATGCAGATTCCGGCTGTACAGGCTTTAGTGTTTTTACCCTAACTTTGCATTGACCTGTATCTGGCTGAATTGTAGGTACTTTTCAGGAAACAGTTTTCTTTCAAAGCTAAAGGTCAGATAGCAGTGATTCTAAGAAGGATGCCATATGTGTACAGGTTGCTGTTTTGTACTCAATCCTATTTACATTTCTGTTGCTAAGATCTCCACTTGTGAGTGAAGGCCACTGGCATTTTATTCTCTGAGGTGACGAGCAGCATCTGTAGATAAGCAATACACATTCCATCTCTGTAAAGAAGTTGCTTTTGTTGGTTTTGTTTCCTTGATCTGCAAGACAAGCACTGGAATGAGCTCAGGCTTTCAGATGGGCAGTTTTCATATTTCAGGTCCCTTTCAAGCAAAACATTGGGAAACCTTTTGGAAAACATAAATACATATAAAAGAAGGGAGGAGAAAATGGATGTTCTGTCATCCCTTCCCATTTTGTTGCTGTGGATTTAAAAAAAAGCACTGTAGTGTTTGGTTACTTTGGCCTTTTACAGGCTTCTTTACAAAACTTTGCACAGAACTATTCACTCATCTGAAACACAGAGGAGACCATATGTCACCACTCACTGCTCCACAGTTTCACAGTTGAGGTTTTGAGGTCAGCGTTGTCTGCCAACAACAAGCACCAGCAAAAGGTTTTTCCTGGCTGGTAAGCCATAGCCAGAAATGCACCTCCAGTCCTAAAAACATCTTTCTTCCTTGCAGTGTAACAATGACATGTTTCAAAAGTAAATGTTCTTCACAAGTATATCTAAAGAGAAAAGTGAAGGAGTGTTTATTGCCTGTTGTGGTTTGCTTTTACATTCTATTAACCATCTCTTTGAGTGTGCAGTACAGAAAACTGCCAAATTTGACCCTTTAGAATAAAAAAACAAAAGGCAGCAGAGCAGCAATTCAGCTAAAATAAACATATATGCAGACTACTTCCTGGTACTGTACACCCACATTCTGGCCTCCCTGCAAAGTAATAAAAATTGTCAAGAGATATTTTTGACTAGTGAAGTTCTTCCAGGGACTGTACAACTCGTTCTGAATTCTTTGTTCATACAACGTTAAGTTTCTGGCTTCCTGAACTAGTTCCAAAGTTCATGTTATAAATAGCAAAAATTTATCAGAAGGCTTGGGCTGATCATCTAGAAATTAGCCAGATTAATTATTATAAAAAGCACCAATATTTACACAAATTAATTTCACTGCATTTTCTAATAGGATAAAAATACTTTCAGATCAAGACTGCAAAAGGGTTGTACTTAAAGATATGCATACTAAAAATAGTATGGATAGAGTGTACCAGATGACATCTTCTGAAACAATCAGCAAAAACAAGGGGACCAGAGAGCTGATGAAAGTTTTCAAACTGTTTGACTGCTGTTGATGTGGATAGAGCCCTGAAAAGATGCTTTCACAGATACAATATTGGCTTCTGAGTTACTAGGGATGCAGAAGAACTGAGAAGCCAATAAAAAGTGAGTTGTCAGTCCCATGGACAGTAGTCTGCATTGAAAATAATAAAGCATTGTATTGCATTTACACCACTATTCTACCTGCGCCTATCTTACTCAACCGCAAAGGGACCACACACTGAGGACAGGATGACTCAGTGCTTCATCCCTCTGGTTCCAACCACCACCAAGACTACCAATTAGCTGCAGATTTAATGTGGCTTTTATCTGATCTATAGCAGGTCTGTAATGTTGCCCACAGTTCATGAAACTCACTTGTTATCCAAGAATCTCAGCTTTCATGTACTACTGTTATAAGCAGCCATCTTACTGATGGTAAGAGTGATAATGACGATGTTTCTAGTCATAATAGTTGCGGGGACTTTGAAATACAAAAGTCAAAAAGCCAGAGAGAAACTCAGAATGCAAATTAAAATGCAGCTATATTTTCTATTTCACAGTCTTGGAAACAAACTTTTCTGAATGTTTGGCTTTACCAACAGTGTTGCTACCAATACTCCCAAGTCACCTTTAGGACAGCGGAAAGTGTGCATAAAATATTTCCGTCCACTTAAAAGATAAAAATCTGGAGCTTGCTCTCTTCAGCGCCAGGCTGTCACTTGCTGGACTGCTGTGAGAGGTTTTTGGGGGATAGCTGCTGCCCTTTCTTAAGTTTTCAGAAAGCAGGGTAATTATCCTGATTCCAGTGGGCTTTTGTTCTGGGATCACCTCACCGGATGGGACCCCGAGCAGTTTAGAGGAATGGGAAGTAATGAGGTGTTGGACTGAGATTAGGATAGAGCTGAAAGGCACTTCAGGAGATGACCTTGACAGCCTCACTGCTGGCAGGCAGCACTATCAGATATACTCTTTGCACCAAGATGGGAAAATGAGAGTCCCCCCACTTTACTCTTTCCGGTTGGCTAATGGGGTAAAGGAGTAAACAAATATGAGCACCTCACTATCTTGCTTAGAAGATTTAGCAATCACAAATACAGAATGGGTAACCACTAAGTCTTCTGCTACATACTGGTTAGTGCCACCAGGCTAACGCAGATGGTTCTGTATTTGCTTGCTACATATATGTGGCAACATACAGAGTCCTCAAGAATTGCAAAGAAATTGTATCTCAGATCACTTTGGATTAATCACAGTGTTCTCTAGAGGTACTCTTAATGAAAGGCATACTTACCTTTTACTTTGTATTCCTGCCCAAGGCAGCACATTTTCATGTCATATCATGAGAAACAGGCTGTGCAACTCCATCATTAATTTCATAGCCGTCTCCCTCCTCTAACAGTGGTGCTTCTGGAGGACTCTCCACTATGAACTATGTGCCTGGAGGCAGATCCTCATGTACAGATTTGTGCTGCTTTGTTCACCTCCCCATAAAGTACTGAAGCCATTATGCACATGAAAAAGTCCCAATAAAGTTTGAAGAAAATAATTACAAAACAAGCCTTCTATTTTTTCCTCTGTTAAGTTCATGGTTATTCAAAATTAAGCTTTCCTCTCTTTTGCCACAGATATTCCACTCTAATTTGTTTATAAACGGGATATAATAATGTGTTTCAGTAAAAGAAAAATAAATAAATGCAAGTAAAAATGTAACTAAGGGTTTTTTTGCCATTGTTAAATAACAGAAGACCCCATTTTCCAGGACCTGCTGAGATTTGATATGTCTCAAAAGCTAAACTCTTGAATCCCAGATTACATCTGCAGAAAAGCAGCAGGAACAATTCCCACTTTGCTTGCTCATTCACAACTTCCCCGAGCCCCGTGAAGTCTGGCTGTGCCGTGGGTCTAGGACTAGTCCTGAGCCAAGTCCCCTGTGAGCCAGATCTGGCTGTGGTTTCCAGGGCAGCTAGCTGCTTCAGTAACATTATTTGGGTTGTGCAGGGGCTAAGGCAGGACAGACCCTGTGCAACAGGAGCTCTGGCTCTGTAGTTAGACTGGAAACAGCATTAGCATGAACAGGAGAAACAGAAAACTTAATGTGAGCAGGACAGAAACACTGTTGCCAGAGTGAGAGCAAATTTAAACTAAGTATGGAAGTTCCTAAAGGACAGTTTGCCTTCACAGTGATTGCATACCTCAGGCATAGAGACCTTGAGCTGAATTCAAGGCAGTGATACCATCCTGCTCTGCCAAGATCACAAGCCCTGCATTATATCCAGTTAACTACAATCTTGTCAGACTAACCCTTGCAGTGTTTTGCTGAATGACTGGGGGAAGCGAGTATTCTCATTCCCCAACAATTCAGATTTTCAGCCCTGCCACATGCAAGGGTTAATGGCTCATTTCTGCTTTGCTGGCTTTTTTTCTGTTATTTACCCTTTCTCCACTAGATGCTACACTGAGACCATCAAACATTTATTGAGTCAAATAACGTAAATTTGAAGACTCAGCACAAAACAGAGTGTCTAAAACAACGCAGTGACAGCATCACTCTGTTTATGTATCTGCGTGGTGTGAAGATGAGAGTAATGCATCTCACATTGGAGTAACTGCAGTGACTTCATCAGAGCTTCTTACTTGGCGCAGCGTGGAAGAGGAATAAAGCAAGTCTGTGTGTCCTGACGTTACTGCACGTGTGCAAATGTATGGGGTAATTACCTAAATGTGTGAAATGGTTTATCAAGAGAGTGCCACAAAATCTAAAATTAACTGAACAATATATGTCAATACAGTGAGCTAGTCCTTTTTTTTCTTTTGCATCTTAGAAATGCAAAATTGCGTTCTTATCTGGAAAAAAATTCTGGTAGATGATGTTTTTAATGAAGCTTATGCTTTAGATAATATCACAGATAAATATTACTGTTCCTGATGTTATGCAAGCCTTTGACCCAGGCAGCTGGGGAGGTGCTATCCAGTATGGCTCCCACAGAGCCTGCTAGCCTGGTTTTTAACTTGAGTTGGAATTGTGCAATACTTTCTTGTAAACAACCTGAGATCCTCTTACCTTTCAGCAAAGGTGGGCCTGACCGAGCCTTTCGCATGTGACAAGTTTATTGGATAAATGCGTTGCAGCCTGTATTGGACAAAGCGAAGCGAAGGTCAGAGGCTGTTAGCAAAGTAAGATCTTCAGGGCTATGTCTCTGTCAAGGCTTTGGTTAGTCCATATTCCTAGAGGTCTGCTTATTATGTGTAACTTGCCATTTGTCACACTATTCAGAAATGCACAATGTGTTATAGCCCAATTGGCAGCACTTTTGTTGTTTTAGGACAGGGGCAAATATAGTCTGGGGAAACTTCAGTGTAACCTGGTTAAGGTACAGAATCAGCTACATGCTTCCTTTCAGCAAAAAGAATCAACACATGGCTTCAGAACAGTGCTATGTTGGCCTATCTTATTGTAACATGCTCTAATTTGCTTATCTGTACTTAATCTGGGAAAAGAGCTGGAACAGAAAATGATGGTTTGTTGAACTTGAATAGGTCCTAATAGGAGTACATATTTAGTGTTCATGAACCTAATCTGCTGCCTGTGTAATGAGCTTCAAAATATATGTGATATACATCAGCTGAGGATGTAGGCCAGATGCTCACCAAGCTGTCGTTGAGCCCTGGCCTCCTTATTGACCATTCACAAGTTCATCTTCAGATTAGTATACAGAAAGGAAGATTAAGAGAGTGGGGAATGGGGAATCTCCTTTTTTTTTTTCCCCCTTTCTGCTAGTAGATATGGTAACACTTAGATCAGTTTAGCCAGTGGCAAGATGCAGCATTATTCTAAGCTATGGACTGTTTACAGTGTTTCAGGCCAGAGATTTTATTTTGGCAGAATTTCATGTAATACTTTGCAGGAAGGAATAGGAGACTTTATCAAGGTCAGGAGTAAAAGCAGCAGATTCTGAACTAGCAGCTGCTAGATTTACAAGGAAGAACCCTGAATATTTTATGGTTGGTTACACTGAGAAGCTAGTATTAAAAATAAACGCTTGCCCTCTAGTACTTAGCTTACTTACCGGTTTCTCCATCTGAAGAGCTAAAAGCAGGCACAAAGCCCTGCCACAAAGTAGGTCATAATTCTCTGAAAAATCAAATAAAAGGTCATGACCTGAGTGAAATGGAGTTCGCTTTATAACGATCCTGGGAAGGAAAGGTGGTGGTAGATACTTGACATGCCAAAGGGAATCGCGAATAGGAGCTCTGCAGAGCTTCTTGTCTCTTGAGGGTGAGTTCACCTCCAGTTCAGGTCAGTATTTATTGAAAACCATTATTCTGCCCAGTCTGTTCAATGCCCGGCAACTGCATATGGGGATTGAAGCAGCAGCCACATCACATAAAACTACTGCTACACCTGAAATTAACCTCTAATTTCTCTTCTAGCAGAGGGGTCAGGCTGAGAAGTAACTGTAAAGATGAGGATACCTCGCGCCAAAGCTGGAGGTGTACCGGGGGCACAGACCATGGGGAAGGGCAGAGGCGGCAGGGCAGAAGATGGTGTGCTGTGGTCAGGCAGAGTACTTCACTCTTCTGGATGCTGGTGGAGCAGCACTATTTGCAAGTACAAGAACTTTTCTCAGGTCTGCCCTGTGAGACATGATTCATGGAAGCAAGCAGCCCAGAGAGAGCCCATTATTGCAAGAGATGGCAAATGGCACAGAGCTGGCTGCCTTTCCCACAGCTCTGCCTGCAGAGTGCCTCCAAGCAGGCAACTCCAAGCAGGACCACACAGGTGACTCCCATGGAGCCAGACTGATGGAGAAACACCGTGCTCCCTCACCAGAACAGGAGTGGGATCCAGTTGACAGGGTGGCTTACAGAATTAGTTCTGGCAAGGGGGCAGATGGGAGGAATACAAGCTCGATGGAATATGGTGAAAGTTAAAATTAGTTGAGGGTGCAGATAAATACTACTCTTTATCTGCATGTACTAGGAAACAAAACAAAAACATTCCCATGTTCCTATTCCTATTTCACTTGCTAAGGAAAACCAGAGAGGAAGCGTTCAGTTGTCGCAGGTCCCTGGGTTGGAGCTTATTCTTGCTATTTGTAAGGAGAAACCCCAAATGTTATGTGGATCTTTTTGCCTCAGTAAACCGTACAAGAAACAACAACAAAACCAGGAAGTGTTGCAGTTTTCAATATTAGAAAATCTGCTTAAAAAGCAATAGCAATTGGAATTACTGAAAGCAAGGTTTTCGGCAGCCAATTCCTTGACCACATTTTATATTCCTATTAATTTAGGAATTAGTATGTCCTCCTATTAATTCATATTCTTGCAGGACATTCTTGTTTGTGATTAATCTTACTGCCCCAAATTATACAGAATAATGCACTGCTGATACTGAAGAAATTTTACTTACCTTCAAATCACAATTGCTGAATGTCTGACTGTCACTTTATAGCAAAATTAATCCTGGGAAAGTCTGGATAAGCGGCATCATTTCCAGGTAATACAGGGAAAATATATGCTCACATAAAGTCTGACCATATGATATAAATCTCAACAGGCTTTCACCTTTCTATGTAGCACATTAGAAAAATACTTCACTGCTTTTGCAATGTACTGGTTTTGGCTGGGGTAGAGTTAATTTTCACTGGTATGGGGCTGTGTTTTGGATTTGTGCTGGAAACAGTGTGGATAATTCAGGGATGTTTTTGTTACTCCTGAACAGTACTTATACAGAGTCAAGGCCTTTTCTGCCTCTCACACCATCCCACCAGCGAGTAGGCTGGGGGTGCACAAGAAGTTGTGAGGGGACACAGCTGGAACGGCTGACTACAACTGACCCAAGGGATATCCCAGACCATGTGGCATCATGCTCAGCAAAAGGACCTAGGGGCAAGGTTGGCTGGGGCTGCTGCTCAGGGACTGGCTGCACATCAGTGATTAGCGGTGAGCAACTGTTTTCATTTGCATCACTTGTCTGTCTTGGGTTTTATTTCTCTCGCTTTATTATTTTCCTTTTCATTACATTATTATTTCATCATTATTATTACTTCAGTAATGAAACTGTTCTTATCTCAACCCATGAGTTTTCTTACTTTCCCCTTCCAATTCAATTCTCCCCATCCTGCTGAGGCAGGGTGAGCAAGTGGCTGTGTAGTACTTAGTTGCCAGCTGGGGTTAAACAATGACATGCAAAAGCTTATCTCATTATCCCCTCTCAATCCCCCAATCCTCCCTCCATTCTCCCCCAATTCCACTCTATCTTTTTCTTACCATCTTCTTGCCTTCTTGCTTGTAACCTCTTGAGCCATCAGTTTTTCCAGACAGAGCAGATGTAGGACTGGTACAGATCGTTATTTCTGGATTTATCCGAACACAACATTGATCCTCATACACACTCCTCCCCTCCCTCCCCCCCACCTCATTTACTACCCCTCCAACCACAGCATCTGACATCACCTACCTAGCTCTTGTTTTATTTTGTTCCCTCCCAGAATTTCCACCTTTTGAAAGGTGGAGGTTCCAGTAGGCCGTTTCTGACTCCTTTTGCTGTCCTTTCTTGTGGCCCTGAGGATCCTAGTAAGGCACCTCACCTACATTTTAGAGAAAGGAAAGAATCTCTGAAGGTGGGGCAGAAAGGGAAGTAAGGCTTTACACAGAATGGCTGTGCCTCACAGAACAAACATTTTACCAATTGCATTTGAAAACAAAGTTTTCTGGCACATGGACCAAGAGGGTACCACTGCAGTTTTATCTTGGGGATTTGGAATATATTCTTACATAGAACTGGGAACTGTGGGAAGTTTCAAAACAGAAAGGCTCTTTATCATGTCTGCCTTGGATCACAGGCTTAATTAGAAGACAAGACTACTTCACCCAACCCTGAGCAAAGCAAGTGATTCCCCAGGTGCTGGCTCTCACCACAGCACTGGGATGTATTGGCACATGTGCACTGGCAGCTCCTGTTCTCAGAGGATGAATTACTCATTTGATTTCTGTACACTTTGCAAAACCTGGACTCCCTTCCCTGCATTGTTCAGGGTGCTGCGGCAGGTACAGTCTTGCAGATGGGACATGCTGCCATCTCCCCTCTCTCTTATCTAGTTCTTGGGTGGCAAGAGTTATCATTTCTCACACCCTGGGACATGCAAGCAGGAGGCCATGGGGGAGGTTTTGGGTCTGCTAAAGGGCAGGCACTGAGGCAGCTGTAGCAAATGACACATTTCTATATACACCCACTAAAGTGCTAATAATGCTTCACACATGGAGTTTGATACAGTAATGGAAAATCAATGCTAGGAACACACTTTCTCCACACATGCAATAGCTTGTTGCACACAGCAGTAATTACACTTCTTGGCTTTTTACCCAAGGCTCACAGTGTTTCTCATGGAGGTTTTTGTCACTGTGTATTAGTGATTTGCAAAAGCTGAGCCACAAATAAAAAGGGAAATATAGATTATTTTGTCAGAGGTGGTTTTTAATACAGTGCTTAATTAAAGGCAGCACAAGTGCAGTAATCTGATTTGTATGAGGCAAATTTACCAGCTACAACGTGTGAAATTCTCTAGACAGATGGTCAAATTGACTAGTCCCTGTGGTTTCCTCTGGCCCAAAATCCACTAATCCTGTAACAGGCTCCAGGATGGAGATGCCCAGAGCCCACCTGAAGATTTATAACCTGTGATTTTGAACTTCACATCCCTCCTTCAGAGCAGGACACACCAGCCCAGCTCTGGGACATGAGCTCTGACATACCAGCAGTACTGCCAAGGGGCTGTACATCTCAGAGAAGCCCAGGGCTCTGCCCTGCCAAACTAAGTATAGAGGTTTGGCTTAATGTGCCTCAAATCTATTAACTTGATTTCACAACTGAAGGTCAGTTTTGATAATATTTATAATGCACCATGCTGTATCTGGTAAAAGTAATGAAGTTGTGGCTAACGCATCATTTAACGCTGTTAAATTTTTGATGAAACCACCAAGCTGGGGTTTTGTTATTGTTATTTAACAGCCTGAACAGCTTGGGTTTGCTTGAGTGAAATAAAGAATTAGATCCTGCAAGCATACAGTTTAAACATATTTTCTGAATCTGAAAAATAGAATCCAGTTAGGTCTTTTCACTACAAACCAGTACAGGTAATTATTGCACTAATACACTGTCAAGAGAAAATATAACTGGAAAATATATATTTAAAATACAGCTACTCAGACATTCAGCAAAACAGATACATTTGTGTTTTTACATCACACACAGCCTACATCTGAAGTGGCTAACTTAAACTTTCACTTACTGAAGCATTAGTAGTAAAACGGCATGCAGAACCGTGTCTTGGTCTACATAATCTCATGTCAGAGGGTTAGATCTGCTGGGATCTATGGTGTGAGCTACCCCATACCTTGGTCTGAACGTGCTCTTCCCTTCAATCTCAGCATGGAGGCTGCAGCTGTTTATTCTAGGAGTTGCTAATAGCACTTTGTTTTCCCCTGGAGTGGGCAAAGGCAAAGCACTTCTGCCCCTCAAAAGAAGCCAGGCACTTACAAGCAAAACTTTCCAAAATGAAGTGTGCTGAGGAAGGATGGGAAGCCAGAATACATCAGTCGTTGGCCACATAACAAAGATATCAAGAAAATGGGGAAGTAGATTCTGTCTGTTTGAAACTCCTGGTCCTTAATGGAGATACTAAAATTTGATACAGCAGAGATAGATTGATTACTTTCTAAAAACACAGAGTACTCTTGTAGACAAAATCAGGTATAATGTAGGAAAAAAAGAAACACCTGAGAAGGCATCTCTCTATGTTTAAAGGTAACTCTCTCATTTAGAACAGAACTTCAACACTAGTTCTCATAAAACTAAGAAAAAATAAATAAATACAAAGAAAGGCAGATCAAATCTGGAAAAGCAGTAAGAAGGTTTCAAAATGAGACAGAAATGCCTCTAGCAGTGAGACATGAATATGAGCTGAAGAATGAAGTTGTGCTGTTTCTGCAGGTTGAAACTTCTGTCCCAGAAGAGGAAGAGGAAAGTAGATTTGCTTCAGCCTTCAGAGTCCTGTGTGATCCCAAGGGAGGTTGGCTGTCCATGACCCCTAGCTGACATGCACTATCAACACATGGTGGATCAGAATTCCACTCACATTATTTCCTAGTCAAGTCCTTTATTCTTCCTATCAGAAAAAGGGGGTCCTGGAGTAGCAACACCAGCCCTCTACAAAATGTCTGCGCTGAGGAATCATTTCGCAGATGCTGTTTTTCAGAACTGTCTGCAGATAGAAAATGTGGGCTCAAAATCTATTCTTACAGGACATGCACTAACTGGATTCATGGCTGATCATTCACATTTACCACTGTCTTCTCGAGGGATGCTGTTTAACAAGCTCACCGGATGGCATGGCTAATTTGTAAGTCAGTATTTCAGCTTTGTCACTTACAGCATGCTGCATCTTTTTATGCACCAGGAACATCTTTAATTTATATACTTGACATCATCAAGCTGTTCAGGTGTGACCATGTTATAAACCCTACATGACTCTAGTACAGCTTTGTGTAAACATTATTTATTTATTTGCTCTACTAGCCTAATTCAGCACAAAATAAAAGCAAGGAGAAAAGGCACATCAGTTTTCTTTAGCAGAAGGATCTGTCACAAGATCATAATCTTGTTGCTGCAAAGACAGTATAGGCTCTAAGCCCATATTTTATGTTTAAACATATCTGCTTCTTGAAGTCGCTTCCAGAGATTTCCAATGCCAGATTATGCTAGAATTGGACATATGGAACAGCATCATCTGGGATGATAAAGGTCTGCAAGCTTTGTATAAAACAAAGGTGTTTGAAGAAACACAGCAGTTAGTGTTGATGTTTCTCTTCCAGGAAAACCAAAGTATATACCTTTCTGCGTGTTGCACCCAAATTACAACCAAAGCCTCAAACCAAACTCAAGCAATACAACACTAAAGCAAATAGGATGATGAAATAATTTTACATGTGTACCAATACACAACATCAGAGTGATCAATTCACATACCCAATTCTGAAATAAGATTCCTGTGCAACTAGTTGGTTTTGTTGCAATCTTGTGTACCATCTAAAGATGTCTCCACCTGTGCTGCCAGCCAGCTGCAATAGGCTGTTACACAACTCAATACATGTCCCAGTTAGGCCCTAAAACTGGTTGTATCCAGCTCTTAAGATTGCATTTCTCTTGAGATCAATAATTTACTACTTGTGATTCTGCATAAGGCTCCTGGTAATGTCCTTCAAGGCCCTCCTGTCGTCAGGTTCTTGTGCTCTTAGTAGCCTGTGCTATAATCCCCTGCTTTTCTTTAGCAGACTTCAAGGCTTCCTGATAAATAATGTTTCATTAGCACAATCTAGCCGCATGTAGAGCCCTGTTCTAGGGTCACTGGCTAGTTCGATGAACAGAAATAATGGTCTGTTAGGATATGCATAAACAGAGAGAGTGATATAAATATATAAAATGTTTTCTTAATGGCCTGTTATTAATATCTGTTGATTATGGCAATATTACTGCTGTGTTATCAAAACTGCTTTACAACATATGCAAAGTTTTAACCAGACATATGAGTTGATACAGTATAGACAGCTCTTTGAAATCAAAGGGCGAAAAATTGAACCAGCTTAACTTTAAATCCTCTCAGAAACCATACATTTTATGGAATTGAACAATTCCAGTTTGCTTTAGAATGGTGAGCTTTTTGGGTCAGTGCAAGAAGCTATATCTAAAGAAAATGTTATTACTGCTTCACATTCTGTTTTTCTCTCTTCTCTTATACATGCTTCATATTCCATGCCAGTCCCGAACAGCCTCCCTGTGACTAATGCTGCCACAGCCTGATTTACACACGCACTTAGTATCTGCAACTCATTATCATATTTAAACTTCTGAGTGGCTCAGTTCCCCTGAAAAATTGGACCTAATAGCATTCTACACAGAAAAGGATCTAAGTACCTATTAACCTGTCGCAATTTACCATAGCATTTATAAAGATATGAATAATGTGCACAGTCACACACGTGTTACTAATGCAGATTGAATTATTCATTGCAAATCTGGGCAATATTTTTACCAAATACTTATTATGGATAAATGTTTTCCTTATTCAGTACCTCAATATATGTTGGAATAATACTGTGCAAACAGTATTTCATGCAGATGTTGTACTGAAATATTGGCACTTTCCTCCACTGAATAATTATTTCCAAATCAGTTTCTGTAGAATAAACTACTGTTATTTATTCCCTGAGATTAGTTCTGTCTAGGCTAATAAACAGACATAGTGTTAGCCCCAAAGTACTTGTAATCTTAGCTTCAAACATGCAAGCTCATACACACAAGTGGACTTCTATGCTACCACAGTACTTCCAGGATCAAAATGGAGAGAAAAGAAACATAGGAAACTGAGGAAGAAAAATGAGTCAAAAGTTAGAAATACGAAATCACTGGTTATATATTGGTTGATATGCCCTTATTCCATTGTCTGTCATTCTTTATGTTGGTTTTGATCTTTCTCTGCCCTTTTCTTCTTTTAATGCCCGAATACACTCAGTTTCTCATTATTTTCTTGTCCACCTGTTTAAGATTAACTGACTTATACTTGCTTGCAATTAGTCCCAAGTCTCTGATCAAATGCTGTACTTGCAGGACTGTAAAAGCACAAACTCTACAAGTAATACTCCAGCCATGTAAATATTCTCCAAGACACAACTCCAAGGCATGCAGATGCTGCTTCTGTCTTCCTTCCTTTAATTTTCAAATATCAATGCAGTCACCCTGAATAAAATTCACCTTTACCTTGAATGGCCAAAATAGGACAGTCCTGGCACTTTGTGGTACAAAATGTTATGATTCATGGACAGTATTTCCTCTTCTAAATTATAAGCTAGATGTGCACATGTGAAATAAAATGTGGTCAGTGATTCCCAGCTCCTGGAGGCACAGTCTGGCTTGTGCCCATGACATTCAGGGCTCTTTCCCTCTTATAAATGTCATGCCCACATTGCATGATGGGTCTTCTTGTAGGGAGGCATCATCGTTACTATTATTAACATTATTATTACTAGTACTACTACAATGACAAGGAGCTGGCTCTTTCTCAGTTCAGTGTGTGAAGCAATGGGATGGCTGTGCTGCAGCTTTCCAGAGCAAGGCTTTTACAGGATGGTCATGCTGTTGGCCTAGTGTGTCGTGTGCAGGGACGTGGGGACTCTGAGGGTGGCACTGGATGACCAGCTAAGGCGACAGGAGCCATACCTGCCTCCCAGAGCAGATCTTTCAGGAAACAAACTTGTGTGTTGTGAAACCTCTCTGCAACACATCCGAAGCATGGGAAGGTGTCGGAGTTGGGAGAGATATTTGAAAAGCATACTCTTGAGCCGGTCTAAAATACTGGTGCAGATGCACCCTACAGTGCTATGCACGGATGTTACCTTCCTGCAGCAGATCAAGCTCCCTTCTGCTAGAATGAAATACCGTTTAAAAAGGAGCTTCCATCTGAAAATTTGCATTACTGCTTCCTTGCAGTAATGAGGCTTTGGCAAACTATTTTCTAGCATTTCTATATACCTGCCCCTACACAATAGTACTTAGCTTTGCACTTGTGTTTGCTGATCATTGAAGCAAAAGAAAATAAACATATTGGACACATGCAAGCATTGTTTAAAAATTAATGCAGGCTATAACCTGTTAAATATGTCTCCCTTGTCCTCAAAATAAATCAAAAACCCAGAAAGCAAAGTGATAAAACAGAGGCTCTGTCTACTTTGCCAACTACTTAAAGTCTCTCTGTCCTGGTCTCTGATTAGAAACAAAGTCAAATATTTATGACTTTGTCATTTCTATAAATAGAAAAATCTAATTTGTAACTACTTTTAAAAGAAAATTTTGGTGCACTGAGAAGGAAAAGATAACAGCAGTAGAGGTCCTGGCCTGATGTAATTCCCAGGCGATGCTGTTGCAGAGATAGAGGATCAGGATATACTGTGGCCCAGTGACAGCCTAGGTAAATGGTAGTTGTCCACTTCTATTTTGGGCAATTTTGCATTCACCTACTTCATGTTTTAGAAGAATAACCACAAGGATTTTTTAATATTTTATTAAAATATTTTTATTATTTTACTGCCGCTCTTCTGCTATTGCCTTACTCATGAAGGCTGTCATGAAGTAGGACCACACGGCTTCAAGATCACAAATAGATTTGCTGAATCCTGGCTTTATTATTTTAATTCTTGTCTTGATAATGAAACACCAAATGAGAACAGAATTCAGCCTAAGAGATGAGATGTCAGAATAATTTTGTATCTTGTCACTAGGTAATGATTCTAATGGTATCTCTTACTTAGCTGCCTTCACTAATGACTTTATGGTGAGAGCATTATTTCAGCAATTGTGAATGCGTGGAATACTCTATGTTCTGGCGCAAAACATTAGCTTAATGAGGAGAAAGCCAATTTCCTGAGTAAGTGCCTTACATAGTTTGTGCTTTTAAAAGAACAACTGTAACATGGACAATTTGTTATTATGAGATCTAAAAACCACTTAACTTCACTGTATGGTGCATTTATAGCACTCCTGCAGAGGGAAGAGAGAGATTAATAGATTTTTCTCATCTAGTAAAATAGGTGGAAATCTGTCCCTCCAAGTCTTCTTGCTCAATAGAGAAATGCTCATTACCAGAAGACTGTTCAAGGAGCAGACTGTCACTTCACTTCTAAAGCACTTCACAAGTTTCATTAGATGTTTATTACGTTACTTAGGTACCTTTGCAAATGTGGCCCCCAGAGTCCAAAACTCTGTGATAGAGCTTTGATAAATGCTCTTATCTTTCAAATGCAACATACTTTATTTTGTTACGGGCAAGTAGCTTTAAGTTCAGCAGTCAAGAAGGAACAGCAACAAAAAGATTTCAGTAAGTTGAAACTACGGTGCTGCAATCTTTAGCAGAAGTAAAGAAGCTGTAGAAGGGAACAACTATGAACATTAGGTCATCTAGTCCATCTTGCCAACAAAGGATGTTTCTCTACAGCCTTGGCAAGCAAACATGGTAATCAGGCTTGCCAAAATAAAAACTGGCAAGAGCCTTGATAGCTGATGTGCAATGAATATGCAATGATGTGAAATGAGCACAAACCTAATATTTACTTTGTCTGCATCTTTTTCACAATTTAAGCATAAAGGATAGAATGTCCTTGAATGTTTATCCCCAGGAAAAAGCTGTACCATATTAGCTGTGTCTTTGCACTTGACAGTTTATGCCCTCTTGGTTTTTTTCCAGTAAGTTTAAATACTGTAGTGAGAAAAAATCTACAGGGAAGGTTTCTTTTTTTTTTCCCTATTTACTGAATATCAGATGCACTATTTATGAGCCTACATCTTCAAGTTATGACAAGCTTGCCATAATATTAAAAGACTGTAAGTTTAGGGAACAGAGATTTAGCACATTAAAAGATTATAATTTTAGACAGTCTCAAGCTCTCTCACTGTCCTGCAGCAAAAACCTTCTGTCACCAAGCTCTCCAGCTAAGAACCTTTTTCCAGTGCAACCATTCTACTTCTTGTTAAGGTAACTCAGAATAATGTACTTCTATAAAGAAAGTGGATTCTGTTTGTCTATGATACTACACCACTAACTACATTAGTGGGCTACTAATAGCCCACTGTGATACAAGAAAGATGAAACGAGCTGGTTAGCATCAGAGAAACATCCCCAAATAGCTGGTATCCTCATCCTCCCATATGAATGAAGTTACATGAGATGAAATTTGCATGGCAGCAACCAGTTTGGTGATGCATACTTAACTGGGCAAAATGCTTTTCCATAAAATTTATCTTAATGCAGGTCACCAAACAAAACAGACCAAATAGGATACATTTAGGCTGATGGTGAACAAAAACCCTTTATGATTTGAGGTTAGAGGGACTCTGCTGGTGATTGCTGCTCTCCACAGCCCATGCCAGGCTGGCACATACAGCACTGTGAAAATCCAGGCAGCAGCCAAGCCGAAGATGTGGTAACTGCTCCCCTGTTGCGCTGGTGTTATAGCCACTGCTCTGCTGCTTTGAAAAGAAAAAAAGGACACCTACTGGAAGTGTTGCTGTATTGAATATAAAGCTGCCAGTCACCTCATGTAATAACAATGAGACCAAATTCAAGACATGGGAAGAGAGCTATAAAATATTCATTATTTGTTCCTTGTCAGCCAGTAGACCTTTCTGTTTAGATTAGCTTAGCTTTCAGGAGAGTCAAACTGACTATCATTTTAGGATCTATTTAAAATACGCTGGTCCAAAACTTATGGTGGGATAAATTCATATAGCTCTGCTGATTTCAGAGGAGCTGTTGCAATTTGTATGAACTGAGTTTCTAGTCCATGTTTAAAGCAAGTGTGATTTGCTTCTAATGTACACACTCACAAGTGGAAATGTTGTAATTTCTGTATTTTAATGGAAAATAGATCACCTATGTCTATGTATGTCCCACGTATCCTCTATGTGCTACAGAACCACAATAAATGTGCAAAACATGCAATAATTGATACTGCATTCTTTTCAAATAAATCATTCTGCTCATGCCTGATTGATTTTGTCACATCACAACACTGCTCTTCACTCCTACACTATTACTTTTGCTTACAAAATCTCAAGAGTTCTCAAATACTGAATAATTAATTGGTACTGGGAAGCTGGAGCAGATTCTATTTTCCTAATGTGAAGATGCTGTTCTCGGAACATAAATAAGCAACTGAACATATTAAATCTATGTCCATAGAAGAAAACTTTATGAAAAAAATGCGTATATCCTATTCTTACTATGCACCAGATCCACTTGTCCTTTCTGATGCTCCTACCTCACCTCTTAGATAAGTCCTATCCATTTGTGGTCATTGCCTGTAACAAAAAATCAAGATTCTCACTGGACAGAAGTCAGCATTATTCCACCACAGATAGTACAGTCATGCTTGTTTTAATCACCTAAATATCTCAAAAACATGGTGCTTATGGCTGGGGTTGCACAACAAGGCCTTTCTACAGAAAGGGATGTTTTTCTACTCTTCTATGATCCCTTGAGTCAGTAAACAAGAGTGATCAGTAAATCAAAATCATCATTTTAACAGAAATCAATATTCTTCTAGCAGAAAGCTGCTTTTGAAGACTAAGTGGTCAAGGGATACCAACCAATGAGAAGCTGGCTTAGAGACAGATAACGAAGAGTAGAAATTTTTGGTCATTTTTCTACATCACATAAGGTTGACGACAAAATACTCCTATGTATCATAGTAAAATCAATCTGATTTACTAAATTTGTTTATGAATGAGAAAGTAGTGAAAGCCAGCATTTTGTAGGCAGGAAAAGTCAGTGGACCAGAGAAAAAGAAATAAAGCAGTAGAATTTTACAAATTTAGAGAGTGGGTCTGCTGATGAGAATCCCCATAAAGAAGCACACAAGAACCCACTGCAGAAATGAAAGGAGGTATTCACCCACAAGAGTGGTTTACAAAATTTCACAAGATTGCTTTTATACATAGATCCGATTTTTGTTACAAACATATTAGCAGTATTATGTGGCATAATTATCTATTAGTCTTAGCCTGACATAACTGTCTTAAGTGGGATCCATCCTTTGAGCCTGCAGCTTTCATTTGGCCACCAGTCACACCTTACCCCTAAGACTTTTCTTCTCCAGACTTCATAAGCCCAGCTCCCTCTACCTCTTGTCATAGGTCTTGTGCTCTATGTTTCTGATAACCTTGGTAGCTCCTCCTGCACCTTTCCAGTTTCTTATCATCCTTTTGGACTAAGAGGTCCCACAGCAGGCAATCTCTGTTAATAGACAACTCCCAAAATATGTGAGCAGCTGTCATGTAACTATCCCCATCGGTGTCTCTCCCTTCCCATACCATCTCCATCCAAAAGCAGAAAAAAAAAATTAAATTCTACCAAACTTTAGGTCAGGAAAAACCAAAAGAATTAAAACTTCAGCCTCTGAACTATAGAACGGTCTTAGGCAGAAATCATCCAATAAGAACAGTGCAGGTGGAGCAAATTTCGTTCTAAATATATTCCTGAGGATTCTCTAGTGAAAGACCTCCTCTAAAGATGTGGTTCAAGAGGAGTTTTGGCAAAATATATAGCATCTCTTGTGTAACTTCAATGAAAATGACACCTGACAAAACCAGTCAGCCTCCCCCCTTCATTTGATAACCTCCCATTATCTTATCAGTAACAAAGACAGTGGCCTGCCTATAAAGGACAGAAATCACTGTTATTAAAGCAGAAGACACATCTGTGTCAACACCAGACAATTCTTAATGGCCACTTCACACCATCTGAGGCCAGGAAGACAAATAAAAACTCCAGCTGAGAATACCAGGAGACACTATGTCTATTTAGATTAAAATAGTAGCGTCCAGATATGAATCACCCGAAATGATGCTAAAAGGGCAGAGAAGCTACAAACACCTTTCTCTTCTGCAGACACTACCTTTGGCAATGACTTAACAAATCTGTTTTAACAGTTGTTTTCAAACTTTTCAGATTATGCCCCATTTGTATTCTCTAATGGTTTAAGCCTCTTCCTGGCATCTCCACACATTCAACAGGAATGAAAAAAGCTAGCATGCAGGTGTTATTAAAAACTGAAAACTGAGGCATGCTGTGCCCACCGGATACCCGGGGCTCATCCACAGAAGTTATAATCATGGCATTCTTCTGTCCCTATACATAGAGGGTAGAAGAGGAATAATTACTACTTGAGATGAGATTCTTTAGCCACAGAGATTGAATTTTATATTGTAAAAGTGTTTGAGTCAGAGTTTGGATCTTGCTGGTCCAGGAGTGACATAGTATTGATGGCAATAATCCTCAACCAGCTGTTGTAGATGATCATTGCAAATGTGCAGTTATTCTTCTGAACCCCACCAAAAACCCAAACAAAACAAACAACACAACCAAAACAGGAGGGGATTCAAAGTTAAAAACCTAGTGATTTAAGCTGAGGCCAAAAAGTCGAGACAGTGGCTTTCAGTCTCATTTTCAAACTCACATCTTGCAGCTGCATATTCTCCTCTGATCTTATCTTTGCATATCTTTTGCCTTTGCCACTCCTTAGCTCAGGGATGGGAGTTTTTTGCCAGTCTGCATGGAGTTCAGCCAGGCCGTGCTCCATGGCAGCCAGCAGGCTCTGCTCTCCAGAGGCTGCGGATACATCCACCCACAGTCTGGATGAAGATATTGGGTCAACCTAAAAATGATTATATTGGTCAAGATGTCAGATTGCTCAAGTATTACCTCCTCTTTCTTATGTCATTCTCACAAAAAAACATAAAACACTGGATCACTTGCGTTATACAGGTCATTTCTATGGCAAGTGGCTAAAACCATAGTTTTCCAAATATGATGAAGAGTAAGCACAAACTAAGAGTTCCCTGAAAATAATACACTCATCAAGCCAGCAGTACTATTGTTTGGCCAACAGGTACCAGAGAGCAACAGCAATGCTGGGCTGATCAGTTTTAGTCTTCGTTTTGAAGCATATTATGCACTTCTCCTGCTATACCAGAAGGGTCCCAGTGCTATTCCTCCAATAGTGTAGTGCTGTTGTAGCTGGCTTCTCATCCACTGGTCTCCCATAGGTGGTTGGAGCTGTGTAGGAGGATGGAACGGATGCTTTGAAGGAGCTATAGGTAGCTCAAGGAAGATTGTCTAGGAATGGATGCCACTTGACACAAATTAAAAACACCTTTCAGGAGCTATTCCCCTCACCTAGGGACAGACATGGCAGAAACCTTGGATCTACAGTCCACTCTCTGTTTGCCACTATTTCCTTGAGCACCAAACTTGGCAGAAATAAAAACTGTGCTTCTTAGCAGAAGGTGGTTCAGTTCTTTCCAGGAACCAGCACACTCTGAAGGGTCAAAGCTCACTAGGCAAAAGAAAATGTCTCAGTTGGTGAGACACCTGCCACATATGCCTTATACTGGGTTTATAGCAAAGCCAGATCTCTGATAGCAGGTTCTAGCCAAATCCTATTGACTCATATGGCATGCTGTCTATCTGTGGCAACTAAATAATTCATAATTGTCATAGTGTAGAGACTTCATTCTGGCCTTACTAATTGATGACAGCTATCTTGGGCCAGTCTCCCCCTTGGTCGGACTCCCATGAATCGCACTCTCTGGCTAGTCACTAGTTTTCCTACCAGAATGGCCTTGGCACTTAAAAATCCAGTAAGTATTATGAGCGACAGATGTAAAGTTAGCTGAACCGAAGAGTCCCAGCCTGCAATTCAACTCAGCCTGTTAGTTCCAGGAAAAGCAGTCATGCCCTCAAAGTCTATGTGCTTTTGTGGATTCCTGAGAAAAAGGTCTCTTTCAGGGAAAACATCAAGTGTCATCCCCGCTGGGCAGGAGTTACTCAAGCACATATGCTCACTAACTTGCTCCCACTGCTTGTGTGAGTGACTGCTTGCCAAGAGGTACACAAAGTTCATATCCGTCATGCAGAAGCTTACCTAGGATGTTCTCTGCCTGACAGATCACTGCCCTTTGTCCCACAGTATTATTTATCATCATCAGAAATGGGTCAGGGAAAAAACTCTGAATTTGGGATTTTCCTTAAAGTTACTTATAGGTACATCAAACAGAGCAGACTAATTTTTAAACTAGGGAATCACTATTTCATAGCTGACAGTCTGCAAACCCATCCACCAACTGCAAGGTGGAAGAACTTTTAATAGCTGAGTTACAAAACACTTGACAAGTTTATGATGGCATGAAGGGAGGTACACATTAAATGACAGTAAATAAAACAGCTATGACACGACTTGCATTTTACGTATTGGTTTTCAGGGAACCTATTTGTGCAACAGCAGATTTATATTGCACGCTCTTTGTCCTGGGTTCAGCAGCAGCGGTCATTTTTCTCCTTCTTAGTAGCTGGTGCAGTGCTGTGTTTCTGGTTTTGGTC
>WYDI02024325.1:52176-72189 GCA_009867235.2 Psittacus erithacus
ATCTCAACCTGTGGGAGTTGTATTCTTTCGATTCTCTTCCCCATCCCTCCGGGAGCCAAGGGAGGAGGTGGGGGGGGCAGTGAGTGGGTTGTGTGGCAGGCCTAAACCACGACACTCTTTCATAGTTCTGTGTATGGAGACTAATTTAAAGATTTAAAGGAAGTTACAAAGTGCTAACAAATAATGTTGTAAAGATGGAAAACTGTAAAAGACACACATCTGGAAAGACTTTTTGGGATCATAATGAAAAAATTTATCACTGTCTTTTTGCTCTCCTAACCCTATTTTAGTAGCAATAAAACTGGTGTTTTTGGTGTTTTTTTCAGGGTGTTTTTTTTTGGGAGGGAGGGAAGGAGATGTTTGGTTTTTGTTTTGGTTTGGTTGGTTGGGTTTTTTTTGTTTGCTTGTTGTTTGGTGTTTTTTATTTATTTCTAGGAAGCCAACATTAAAAGAAAACCAAAGGCAAAATAAGACTTGAGAAACAGGCAGAGGGGGACACCATTCCACACTGCTGAAAATAATCTGAGGAGAGCCCCATTAGTCCTTTGTGGATAGGTCATCCACCTTGTGGGATTACTTGTTTTCTTGCTTTCCAAGGAGTTAAACACTTTCCACATTAGCTATAAAGAGTATATGATGTAAATGTTCCTTGGATCGCATAGTACAAGCAGCCCAGGCTCCCTCCTGTTTAACCTACCTTTTGATCCTTCCCCTTCCAGACCCATGATTGCTGCATTTCCTCCCACACCATGACACAGTTTTAACAAGCACAGGAATCCCCCTCATCCATCCTTGCTTGCAACACCCCCCCCTTCAAATCATCTCCAGCACATTATGGTTTAAACCTACAAATCATATGCCTGAAGAGATGATTAAGCAGAGTTTTACCACCTCAATATGCACACTAGCACATTACACAACGCAGTGAGCACAATGTCACCTCCTCCAACCACATGTTAAAAGGACATCCCAGCTGCATTTTGTGATGGGTTTGATCCTAGCAGTGTAGCTTCAGGCAGCTCAGAGGACACAAGCAGTCTGATCCCTTGCACAGATCTAGCAGCAGCAAATGCGTGGCTGAGCAGGGTTCCTCACTAGTTGGCACCGAGCCATACAACTGGGTCACTTCCAGACTCTTGCTGAATTCTGCTGCCAAGAAAAGGTGCTCAGGCTTGGGTGATGCATGTCTTGTAATTAAGAATTTGTATCACTACATCAGTCATGCCTTCAGCTGGTTTTAGGCAAGCACCTCTGTTGGACTTGGCCATCAATACTGGCTC
Organism: Psittacus erithacus; assembly: GCA_009867235.2. NCBI lineage: Eukaryota > Metazoa > Chordata > Aves > Psittaciformes > Psittacidae > Psittacus > Psittacus erithacus. The sequence continues at coordinate 53,457 of WYDI02024325.1, forward strand.
TGTTTACACCACTCAAGGCAAAACTCAGTAGAAACTCTAAGATTAAAACCAGAACAACATCATGAGACAAAACCAGAGTGCTGTCAGGTTTTTTCCTAAAGGCTTTCAGACCCACAATTTCAGCTGAAGCCAACATGCATCTGATACCCACAAAAGACCAGGTACAGAACAATTCTTTCACACCAGACATCAGATTTCAAAGTCCAAGATGAAAATGTCCAGTGAAAGGGGAAGGAATTTTGACACACTCAATCCTGCAACATACACACGCAGCATTTTGCAGGGTTCAAAGCTGCATCAAATATTTTTCTAGTCTCAGAAAAAAAGAAACTTCAGAGACAGCCATGATGTAATTTGGGAAATTGGTGCTTCAAGAAAACTTACCTTGGGATCTCCATGTGACACTTCTCCAGAGCAAGCAATTTTGTATGTGGATCAAAGAAACAGTAGGTATGTGTGCCAGCTGAACTGTCTGCTCGAACATGGCAAACAAAAGAAACGTGACCAGCAGGTTGAAAGAGGTGATCCTGCCCCTCGACTCTTCTCTTGTGAGACCTCACCTGGAGTATCGTGTGCAGTTCTGGTGTCCTCAACATAAAAAGGCCATGGAACTGCTGAAACAGGTCCAGAGGAGGGCCATGAGGATGATCAGGGGAATGGAGCACCTCCTGTATGAAGACAGGCTGAGAAAGTTGGGGACAGTAGTGGAGCAGCCGGTTGGACAGTTGGAGAGCAGCCTTCCAGTACCTGAAGGGGGCCTACAAGGATGCTGGGGATGGACTGTTCATTAGGGACTGCAGTGACAGGACAAGGGGTAATGGGTTCAAACTTAAACAGGAGAAGTTTAGACTGGATATAAGGAAAAAGCTCTTTACTGTAAGGGTGGTGAGGCACTGGAATGGGTTGCCCAGGGAAGTTGTGAATGCTCCATCCCTGGTGGTGTTCAAGGCCAGGTTGGACAGAGCCTTGGGTGACATGGTTTAGTGTGAGGTGTTCCTGCCCATGGCAGGGGGGTTGGAACTAGATGATCTTAAGGTCCTTTTCAACCCTAACTATTCTATGATTCTATGGCAACACATTTAGTTTGATTTTCTTCTGCTTACTGTACAAGATATCTGGTCGCTATATGGCTCTAGAAGAAAATGTAACTTTTTGATCCTATCTACTGTGAGGTTTCAGCCCAAATTTTTTTTCTTTAATATTCACTGAAAGCAATCCCAAATATGTAGAAAATCCCAATTACTCTAATTCTTACTCTATTCTTAGATTGAAAGTTTTGCATTTTCATGTCTCTATATACAGTTCAGCTGCTGGAAAGTTAGAAAAAAAATTGAAAATGAATGACTTTAATTTGCAACACAAATTATGTTCTGGCCAGGAAAGTAAGAAAAGAACTTCTGCCTTTACACCTGCTTCATAGGTGTAAAGCCGACATATATATATATCAATCTTTCATCTAGCCACCTGCAACTATGCCATAGCTGTCTTCACATATGATGCAAGTGAGCACTATTGAGATCTGTAAATTGTAATTGCAAAAAACCGCCTGGATTTATAACCTCCATAAAATGATGGATTCAGCATTTCCTTTTATAAGGTGCTGCCACACTTAATGAAAACTTCATCAATAAAAGGTTTGTCTTGTTCCTGATTTGGCTTTTTCAATACTCACTATTGTATCTTTAGATTAAGCAGAAGAACATGGAAGCAGAAGGGAAAGAAGTGTTAGGAGATAAAGACAATTTTCCAAATTTCTTAAAATAATGTACCAAAAGTAACCTTGGGATCACTGGCTTTTATTTTCCTATGGCAACTTCTAACCATCGCATGTATATAATGAATGTTTGAACATTAAGAATTTATGTGTGGTGCCTTAGGTGAGAATAATTCTCAACTATTATTAATGAGGAATTACAAAACACACTTCAAGTTTTATGCCTGACTTACATGATATTTCCAAAAACCATAAATACCTCCGTCTATGGGTATCTACAGAGAATTGTATAACATGCTTTTATAATGTAGTCACTGAGGCAGTAGAACTCATTCCTTGTGAGAAAAGATCTCACAAAGGAAAACTTTCTCTAGAGTAATTCTTTCCTGCTCTGTTTTCTGAAACATACAGATGCCTGTAATCTAGCCAGGAAATGCAAACACACCCCACCACCCAACCCCCTCCCCCCAAAGTTTTGTTTAAAACCAGCATCATTATTTACAACATGGGTTGATCTTAATTTTCAGTCTCCCCTTAGAAACAGATACAGCATTTCCCTGTATAGTAATTAATTCATTGTTTAAGAATGAGTATAGCTTTACAATAGGAAAGCAGATTATAGTTTTATCTTTATTTCCACATTTACTATCTTCTTATAGTTACAGTGGAGTAATTTATTAGTTTCCACTTCTGGAAATTCCACTTCTGGAAATTCCACTTCTGGTTTTTATATGACAAATTATGGCTTCAATCTCGGCTGATTCATGTCAATACTGAATGTTCTACTTGTGATAACGGAACTGCGCAAAATTCCATTTTCTCTGGCTGGAAATAAGTAACAGCATGGGCTTTATGGACCATCATACTTCATACAGCCAGTATGGTATTCATCTGTCACGTTGCTTAGTGGAAGTTGGAGAAGTAACCATCACATTCAGTTCTCAACTCCTTTAAATCAGGGGATACTCCACTGAAACTCCTAGTGGCTGTGCAGCTGTGTCCAGTCCAAGCGAGCGCGAAGGAGGAATTGGTGTGGAAAGGGAACTGAAGCAGAAACTTTTGACTGGGACGCATGTGTTACCTTCAGTACCTGGAATGTGGCTACACACAAGGAACTGGGTATTGATGGAAAAGGTGAATACTTGAAGATGCAAGACTTATTTTTACTGTAGTTGACACAGTCATGAAGATGCTACTCAAGAGCAGATAAGTGTCTGTGCATAATGTCAGGACTACAAAGCTTAGCTGTATTAAAGGGATAACCTAGAGATCAGGTGCAATTGGTTACAGAACTTTATTGCAATTCTGTGTAATATGCAGCTTTCTAACAACATCAAGATTTAGAAAATTTGAGGAATGTGGGATTATTTTCTGTTGTTTTCCCTAGGTTTTTCTTCTGTGTTCCAAACCCCTCACCCTTGCAAGAGTTATTAAAAATACTTGCTTTGGGGAAAAAAAAAAAAAAAGTTCTTTTTCATCAGATAAAACCCAACAGATCTCTCTGCTTCTGCTTAGTGGCAGGTGACTAAAACACATCTATAAGCTCCTCAGTGGAATTAGCAATGCAAGGAACTTGAGAAGTAAGAGTTCTCAGAGCCAGTGCACAGTATCCCTACACAGCAGTATTCAAATGTAGAATGACTGTGCCTGAACTAGGGCATCATCTGTACAAGCAGCTAATGGTACAACATTACTTGTTACTTCTCAAGTCACCATATGTCACCTAGCCATAGAAGTATATGAAATTCCATGTGATATTCAGGAATAGGAAACATAATTTCTATGGGCTCAAAGGTAACAGCAGTATAGTGACGGAGGAAAATCAAGATCAGAAGTGAACTGGGTGCCACAGATGGTAAGGAATACATCTCTCAAAAAGTAATGCTAAATGAAAAATTCAGAAGCAATTTTATTTATTTATTTTTTTTTGGTGGCAAAGCAAGAAGGTTTCTAACCAGCTCCTATTTTTCATTTAGGCAAAGGCATTTTTCATTGTGAAAACATGTAGACTAAACCTAATAAAACACAAAAGAATTCAAGCTGCTGTTGTCTTTAGCTACTAAGTACTATAGGAGCAAGCAGGTAGTGCAAATGCAAACAGCAAGTGAGAGCTCAAAAAGTTCACAAATCTTGTTTGAGTGAGCTGAAGCAGCCTGCAAGATGAGTCAGCTGGCAGCTGAGGCAATTAGAGTAGCAGAGCAAGGAAAAATGAAAAGGAACAGAGAATGAAGAAACAACATTCCCACTGGAAAATTATTTCAGCAAGTGACAGAAACAAAGCTACCAAAAGTCAGCAGGTCTGCACTAAACCACTAGACAGTTACTAAAGAAAAGTTGTTGGGATACTGCATACACTTTCTGAATGTTCCCTCTGCAAGAACTGCTGGAACCTGAAATCAGACTCATACTGTCTTATGTTTTCTAAATACTGTTAGTCATCCTGAGATTTGCTGTTTTGCAAGACATCTACAGCAGAAGCAGCTTGGTCACACACTGCCTGACCTGTTATTCATTTATATTGAAAGAAACTGTTAACACCTTGACCACATTAATGCAGTAATGCTCCTGCAGACTGAAGTAGCTACTATGTGTAACAAGATCTGGACACAAAGGGAGCCAAACTTCAAGATTATGGAAGTTCAACCCTTGGTAAAGAAAAACCCAAGCAAGCAAACAAACAAAAAATCCCACCACAAATGTTCTCTAGGAAGCATGATGTGGGGGATAATTCTGTTTTCAAAACTTAGGCCAAATATGCTCAATTACAGCCATATACAAGAAGCTCATTGTTACACTAAAGAGGCAGAGGTCACATTACAGTAAGTACTGCACAAGCACATAGTACCACAAATGGTTCCTGCAGTAAGGAGTACAAGAAGACTAATGGGGGGGAAAATAAACATAGACCTGGGCTGTGTTTTCTAAAAAGCATTTCTGGACACAAACTGAGTTTTTAAAAGCACCCTTTCTCTCAAGATTGGAGACCAGGATACATCATGGCAAACTTCGTCCGACTGACAGCAAGAGCTCCCAACTGCAGAGACATTTCAGTGTTCATTTCTGGCTATGAAGTCTTAGGAGTTCTGCTTGTCCAAAATACAGCTTTTTTTCTAGATATGAAAGACTGACTTCTAGCCAAATTTTAGTAATTTTTTCCACTTTACATGTTTGGCACTTTGAGCAGCTTGAACATACTTGCTTCTACTAAACAAATTGATATACTCTCAGTGAAAAAGAAGCCCAGCAAAACATCCACAAGCCATTTTTCAGCTTTTTCAGACTTAGCTTGTCTAACATACCAGTTCTGAGATAATAATTACATTGTTTTCCTGTTCTTAAGTCTTGTTTTGTTAACAACCAAATTCAGCTTCTCTGATGACTGACAGCGTTCTCCTTATTCTGAGATCTTAATTATGTCTTTCTACATCAGCATTCCTCTGCTTACCAGTGTGTTCTGCCTTTCAGTGACACACATTTCCAGCTGAGATGAATGAAATCAAGGAGGAACTGGATGCATGGATGGCAGGTTGTCTGCAGCTTAATAATTTTTACATTAATGTAATCACACCTGCTCTGTGAAGCTTTTAATGAAGATGAGCAGATAACAGTTGCAGGATATGGCCCACATACTTGTCTCAGTGTCTGCAGCTTGCTAGGAATTGCATTTCCACATAGTGGAGATGCCTACAGTTCTTTCAATGATGCCCACAATGGCTGATATAGTAGTCACACTCTGGGATGGATTCTCTGTATTTGTTCCTTTAATGAAAGTTGCCTGTGATTCAGTGATGATGATTTGATTCATACATTTTAATTCACTCCTACCCAAGCCACACTTTGTCACAGTGGTTGCTTCACAACTGCTATGGCCAAGGTCAAAATGACAGCAATTGGCTTGGCTTCCAGCATTACCTCTCCCCAACACCACCAGCTTACCCTGTAGGGCAACAGGCGTCATACTTGGCTCTCTCACCATCTTATCTGTCAGGTTCTAGAAACCACTGCAATGTGAAAAGGGGTGATAACAGTGCTCTACTAATAATAAAAAGTGCTGTTTTCTAAAGGACCACTATACTTCAACTAAAGCCCTTGTGGCAATACCAAGGGGGACATTCTTTACCCACATGACATCTGAGTGTCGATTTCTCTCTTGGAAGCTACCTCTGAAGCTCCTTCTTCCTGTAAACTTCAAGAGCAGCCAGATACCTATAGCAGCTGATTCAGAAATTAAATCAGATGATTTCTACAGTTTATTTGTCCTCAAGAAGACTGTCGAGCTCTCAGTCTTGCTCTACTTCTGACTGTTGTATGGTTTTGACCATTAAACGAGCTGAAGGCATATCTGTGACAAGAAACCACAACTTTCAGGATAGGGAAAGAAACGTGAGCCAGACCATACATTTGTTGCCTGTCAGTGGGAACTCTGAGCAAAGCACCTAGGTAGCTTTCATCTCTTGCAGCATTATCCACTAAAGCTTTGTGTAACAACAAGCATTACATTTATATACAAATTTAGTTACAAGAATAATTTTCTTTTACCTAGAAAATTCAGGATAATGTAAACAAACCAGTTGAGGAAATCTCTCTTTAAAGTAAGATTGTGTATAAATTAAAACTGGCAACTCATTTTGGTTATTTGCTACTCATACTTCATCCTTTAATCACTTTACCAGACAGTTTCATTTTTGTACACAATACCTATTTTTGTGAGAGTTATTTCATTCACACTGTCACTTTTACAGTTTCTTGGCTTAGACTTCTTACATCCACATCTTCTAGCAATTCCCATTGCTTACATTTTCTGTTGCTTTTCTACACAAAAAATTTTATGAAGTCAGCCTCATCTGAGCAGTGCAAGAGAAGCTACTTACTACTAAAGCAAGTTTTCTTCTCAAGAGTTTTAGCTTCAGAGCTGGGGGAGACTGTAAGGCTGTCCACTGACACTATTTACAAACTGCTTCACTTGGGCTCTTCTGGGCCATGGCATGAACTTGTTTTTCCACATAAGACTGTTCTTAGCATGGAAGAGCATATTTTCACCTTTAATTCTGGGGTGCTTGCTTCTATTGTACTTTCAAAACTAGACCATTTCTATCACCAGTATGGGGAACTCCTAACTTTATTTCAATGGAAGTTCCAGAACATCTGCAATGTTACAACCCTGCATGAGTATTCTTGTGGCCATGTATTTCAGTTGTGCTATTCTTAGCAAATAGCATGGGTGATCTTGCAACCAGCAATTAAGTGGCAACACATACACGATACAAACCTTTTCCAGAACAACCCATATGTTCCCAAAGCTCAGGGAAACCTTAATAAGCAGCTGCAATTTCAATTGCAATTTCCCTTGTATTGACAGTACTATGCTTCCAGATTACACAGATGGCAACAGAATAGGAGCTTGACTATATAGAGATGGAGATGCATAAGCCCTTGGCAAGAACATCTCTCTGTAAGGCAAGGGTATGTGAATTAATACTAGTCAGCCCTCCCTTATTGACACCAACATGCCACAGCAAGTTCAAATAAGGGTAAACCAGACGTAGCATTTACAGATATACGGAGCCTCACGGAGAATCCCACTGTAAGAGTAAAGCAAAGTGCACAACTGCAGAACTCATTAGCACTACTGGTACTTTACAACCTAAGAATGTTAAATAACAGTACTAGCTGCAGGCACCTTGATGAAAAGCAACAGTAAGGAGTGGTAAGAAGCAAACACATTAATTTTATTTTGTTTAAACTTCTACTTGTTGCAAATCTCAAAGAATGCCTGTTTCCTCTCTGCACTCTCTATGTAATAGCAGCTTCTTCAACCACATAAAACAAGTGGGCCAAATTCTTTCTGAGAACATTTAACGGAGTTTAGACTTGTCTGAAGGAGTAACATTAGGATGAATTGAACTCAAAGGCTATATAAAACAGGAGTTGTTATTCCAGTCTTGAGCCACTACATCACTCAACCAGAAAACCTCTACCTTCATGAGTAATATTGGATTTACCTGGAAGAGAAGTCAAACAAAATTAGCCTGAAGCTGTGAAAGCTCCCTGTCTAAAGGTAAAGTCTCCCTTCATTCTATACAGGCTAGGAGATTCTGTCAAACTTGTTCATGAAAGTCACAAGAACAATAAGCTTATGCCCTACACCCAGAAAGTACCTAAGATGCATCTCGTGACTTCACACTTCAAGGACAACTGTAAGTGATAGGTGGTGGTCCAGAAAACCACGACATGGATTACTGCAGCAGAAACCCAAACATCTTATGTATATAGCTTCAGCAATATAAAGCAACACCAGAGTTTGAGCAGCCAGTACATCAACTTTATTCAATGAGAAAACAGAACTTGGTACTGCTTTGAGCAAACACAGGCATGACAGTTATTATTGTACCAGATGAACAAAGGAGAAAACCAGGGCAGATAGGACACTCAGCACAACTGTGACTAAGGTACAAAGTAATAGAACTTTTCTGTAAGAATGACCACAGAGATGAGGAGAACTGCTGTGATGTCACCAGGGAGGAACAACAGAAAAGAGGACTGCAACAGAAAAGACCGGACTATGAAGTTTGACAACTATCACCTGGAAAACACATAAAAGCTTCAAGGTGAGGCTATAACAGAAACTTTACTGCCCATGCACTAAAAAACCTTTCTAGAAGATTAGTAATCCTGGGCAAAGCTTGGTTCTGGCAGACAAAACCTTAGACTAGTCTGAAAAAGGAGAATGATCTCCTTTGGCAACTCTCAATCACAGACCTTACCAGATTCTGCAACAAATGCCAGACTTACACCTCGGCTTCTTTGACGTAAAAGGTGGCATACATCTACATGTTTTTTTAAATTAAACAAAATCTGTACTAAAGCAAACAAGAAACCCTCTCCTGACCATGCTTACCCCACTTGAGAGAAAACAACCAACCCATGACAGTCACATTATGTAGTGCCACTGCTCGGAAACATTCAAGATAACTACTGCAGTCACCAGGCCATGTAGAGAGCAGACCTATTTAAGCAAAATTATACAGATGCTGGTAATAACCTAGCTGTATTAGTATGAACTGTAAGTTCATACTGTAAGTTCAGTGTAAGTCGTGTGCCCCACTGAAGACTGGTGATTGCAGCATAAGAATTTACATGGCGCAAAAAACTTATACAGAACAGAAACACTATGTGTCTTGGTATTTATGTAACAGCACAATGCAGACTGTCCAGTTTTTTAATCATCTTTGTGTTGTTCTATAAAAAGGAATAGCAAACTTACATACAAACACCCTGGTTAAATGATAATGCTCCCAAAACTCATTGTCGCACTTTACCATTTAACTTTTCCAGACTGCACTGGCAGCAAAACTTCCAGACCAGTGTTCGAGAAGCTTCCCTCCTCTGTGGTCTTGTGATTTGAGATGTACACAGCACAGAGCACTTTTGAAGTGAGTCTTTAATATTTTAAGAGAGAATTCTTTTTTCACAGAATGTGCAACAACTCGTTCAAGCTATATGTAAAAATAAACCCTGAAATTCTAATCATGAAGATACAGGGAAAAAAAAAAAAAAGGCAGCACAGCAGTGTTCCAAGAGAATACACAATTCACAAGTTTAAAATTCAAGCACTCCCTATGCCTGGAGCTCTCTTAAAATATTAACAATCAAATCTCTTCGGTAAGTGTATGGGGTATACTTTATTCTGAACCAGTGCCTTGGGAACAGATTACCACTCGGGGCATAAATTTTTATCCCTTGATTGCCCATCAGACCACGAAAGATCCTGTTGCGGGACAGGATTTTATCATAGAATTCAACCCCACCTCTGGCGTAGTCTTTGGAAACAGTAGCTGCCTTTCTGTCAGCCTTGCAGTCTAGGTGATAGGTCACAGCGTCGTAAGAAACGTAATAGCACATCAGTCCAGCAGCGGCAGTTAGGAGGTTACAGATGCCACGAAGTAGCAGGGGGCCAGAAGACAAACCCAGAAGTAGCTTTATACCTCTCCCACAGAAGAATGTACCAGCTAAGCAAGTTGGAGCCACGACTGCACTTGCTAGAGGGCTGCCGTTCTGCAAATAGGTAACTTCTCTGGCAAGGGCAAACTTCTGAGCTTCAAGAGAAAATGTCAGAGCTTCCTTCAAAGCAACTCCTTCATTGCTCTCCCAGTCTACTTCCTTGCCACTGATCACAACAACATGGTTGACTATTCCTTTTTTATCCTCAGCTGTGCTATCAAAGTTAGGTGGGATGCCCACCAAAGAGCCTGCAGGGAACCAGGGGATTCCAGCACTCACAGGGTGGAAGCCAGAAGCTGCAAAGGCTCGATACGAGTCAGCGGACTTCACACCAGTATCTTGAAGGACATCCTGAAAGACACCGCAGAGCCTCTGAGAAAGCTCAGCTGGCTGCCCCTCCGACCAGCACTCATGCAACAGTTTGAACGTCTGATCAGGAAACACATGATAGGAAAGGTTAGCACCGAATAGTCCCATGCAAGAAACAGCCAACAAAGTGATCTTGCGCTTCTTTAACCACACAGATGCCTGCTGCAGGAACCGCACTGCCATAGTCAAATCCTAACCTGTTTGTAACATGAAATCAGGAATTAAAGTGTGTATAAACGGATCTCATTGCTGTAGCATTAAAAAAAAAAAAAAGAGGGAGGGCAAAAATAATGAGAAGCAGAGCACGGTTAACGGAAGAAACATTCTCTTTTTTACTTTAACAAAACACAAAACACCTTTACAGAGAAAGCGAAGCTCATTAATTTCTGAGCCTTGGAAGACAGGATGATTGATACAAAGAATTAATTTCTCCCACTTCTCCAGTAAATCAATTTACTGCAATAGACAACAATAAAGCCACCATACTTCCTCCTTCCCCCAGCAATCAATACACATTCGGTATTCACCCAACATACTTGCCTAGTCCTTGCCAGCACAGTCCTACTGTTGCACTCCACTACAAAGACTACAGATACTAAAGCCAGAAAGAGCCAATAATTAATCTACACTAACCTCCCTTACAGTACAGTTCTAAAAATTTTAATCAGTAACATCAATACTAAATTTAGTTACTTAAGCTTGACTACAACTACCAAAAGAGGATCACATTTTGATTTGAAAATTCCAGGAGGTAGAATTTTCATTTAGTTTATTTTAATGGATAGTCAACTCACTATTAAAAAACTCTGAAACAACCCCCCACCAGACCTCATCACAAACATACACACACACCCCTCCCAAAACCAGTATGTGCTTTTTCTATTTTTTTTCAGGGTTTGGTGGGTTTTGGGTTTTCACTTGTTTTTCCAGATTTCAACTTCCAGGCAGAGGCTGTAGCTTACTCAGCAAAAAGCTATTTTCAGAAAGCAGCATGTTTTCAGTCGCTACTTTTAAAAATTTGTCTCTGAAATAATTTCTCTGACAAATAATATGTGCAACCCAGAACACAAACTGGAACAGAAATGGTTTCAGGGCAGACAACTAGCTCGTGACTCTTTAAATAAGCAGATAAACTTAAAAACTCCCAACCTGCCAGCTCCTTCAGTTCAAGAGTCCTGCTTCCCTTGGGGAGTATCAGTTCCTTTTACAGTTCAAGCCACATGATGTGCTCTGTCCAGGAAAGCTCCCCTCTCTTAAAAAACCCCACTGGCTACAGAATGGTCCACTGGAATAATGCTACTATACATGGATAAAAGTGAACTAGGCACCTCAATCCAACAGACATCAGGAAAACTGGATGCCCCTGTTTCCATTTGCATCTTGTAACATCTGCTCTTGCAGGGCTTTAACACATGAGCTTTAGAGAATCTTGGTGCAGCTGTTGAAGACATTAGTATTTCCAGCTGTCCTGACAGGAAGCTGAGGTGGCAGAAGAAAACCGTGCTTTGATAAAACAACCAATGTCTTAGTGTAGAGCACTATCAAAGGTGGGTTTCAGCTATGCTGCTGGGCTTTGTACGCAGCAGCTGAAACACAGACATATGTTGTCTTCTTCCACTCACGCTGAACAAGAACATCCTGCAGAGTGGAAGAGTGGACAACTGGGGGCTGTAACATCATAAAACAGCACTGCATGACACGCCACAATACACCAGCCATGGTCAACAGCAAATGAGTATTAACCAAAGGGAAACAAAAAGGGATTAAATTAAAGGCAGTGTTTTAATGGTATGTTATTACTTGTCCTTCCTGTGAATGAAGCTCTTTCAGACAAATTCACCAGGGGAAGAATAATCTTGTTTAATGTTTATACTGCACTGCACACATACTGAGTGCTTAATAAAAACAATGATGCATGTAAGTACACAATAATTTAATATGTATTTCTAAGTGTAATAAGCAGTAGTATTCTTACATTCTGCTGAAGACTGGAGGTGGTGATTTGTTTGACAACTGTTTAAGAAAAACATGCTAAAGAGCCAAGAGCTTGGATGAAACCCAATTATGGGAGAAAACTTCCTTAATAATAGAGCTAAAAACCAGAAAGTGGTAATAGTAAGCCCAAATGTCATCTTTATAGTTAACAATCTCAGCAAATCTAGTAGTCTAGCCCTGCTTGAAAAGGTCATGCCATTTGCAGTGGGGTGGCCAGCACTTGTAAACAGATGATTATTTGAAGCCTGCCACTTGATCTACACGTGAAGGTGAGCTCATGTTAGAGAGAGACCTCTCATTTGGGCTGCCTAACAGATCTTTTGAAGATTAGGAACACTGCAAGGAGAAAATTCAGCTTTCATGTTTAGCCTGCACCAGCACAGGGAAGGTCAGACTATGCTGAAAACAAGTTTACACTCCCTTTTTGCATGACCAAATGGTGCTTGCCAAGCCCATGGAATGCTGAGTACTCCTCCTGGTCAGGGACTTGGGATGCCAGAAAGCACACCTGAACAGGCAGGCAGCTGGGAGCTGATACGTGAACCACAGGAAAGCTGGGCAGGAAGCGTTGTTCTTACCTACAAACCTCCTGAACAGCCAGAACAGACCCCTTGCAGCCCAGGCTATGTTCTTGAATGGATTATGCCCAACAGTCCTGCCACACACCTAGTGCAAGAATAAGCAGGAAATGCCAGGCAGTATCCATTTTCTCATGATAGTCAATACTCATGAAAGTAACATGAAAATTACCCTCAATACCTTTTAGCATTTGTGCTTTCAAATCTTCCCCGAGGGAGAGCACAGACTCTCAGCACCTGGAGATAATCCAGCTGCTGCCCTAACTGCATACGGCATCTTTATTTTTATCCATAAACTTAGCGCAATTTATGTATAACAAGGCAACCAGAAGCTACAAGGCAAATTCCACAGACCATATCCTGCAAACTTAACCACTAGCTCCCATAAAGCCACAACAAAGTTGATAAGGTGGTCTCTCCCCAATACTGAAATATTATTTGCTTGTGGTGTTATGGGTACTTGCTGTCACTTCAGTCTGGGAATTTTAATAGCTAACGTTCAAAACGAGTAAATTTAAGCATTCGAATAAATTTACCTTCTAACTGCATATAGATGAGGCAAAAGGGAAAGCCCAATTTACAGCATTATTAGTCAGGAAGCAGGGTGAGGGCCGGACCCGCTCCCAGGCCTCAGGATTTCTAGGCTCACATAGTGAAAAACAAAAACATAAGGGGGGGGAGACGATGGTTCTACGCGACTCCCACAGTCCCCGGGACCAGGCCGCGGGGTCGGCGTTACCTGTCCTTCCCTTCCCCGTTCGCCCCTCCATACAGGGGGCACAGAGGGCTTGTAACCCCTCGCCTCAGGCCCACCTCTCGTCCTCCTCTTACTTCTCCCGCCTCCCCTACCCGCACCTACCGAGGCTCCCCGCGCCGCGACCGAGGCGGAGCTCCGGCGGGCTGGCAGCCTCCCAGCTGCCGTGTGGCGGGCGGAAGGAGCAGGGAAAGGGGCGGGCTGCGGCGCCATGCTGGGGTGGTATGGAGTGGGTTTGAGTGCTCCTCCGCGGGGTGGTGAGATTTTCTGCCTCTCAGGGCTTGAACCCACCAGAGTGAGCAGTGGCCTCGAACAAACTGGCGGAAGAGCTCTCCTTCCCTTTGGGAGATCCGACCCGCTGCGATGCCTGGAGGCGAGGAGCACGGCCGAGGGGTGCTCCCCTGGGGGTGCCCGAGTGGCAGCTGCGGCCCGGGGAAGGGGCTGTCTCCCAAGGACATAAATCCATCCCATGTCCTTGTGTTTCGTGCTGTAACTCGCTGTGTTTTTCCTGCAGAATACCTTACGTAGGTATTATTAATACAGCCCTCCCACTGCAGCACAGGAACCCTCGCTTGGAAGGCAGTAAGTGGCATGACTAGCATCCATCACACGGGGTTTGTTTTCTCTGCCATCTCTAATAAGAAAATAACACATGCGGGGATTTTTATTTGCTTTAGAGTTACGATTTGCTGGAAGCAGAAGATGGCCTGTGTAGTTTCTCAGTAATCCTGTCTGGATTTGTTCCACTGCCTGAGTGCTCTGGGAAGCTCTGCCCTTTGCTTGGCAGTGCTGGTTTGCTCTATAGAGCAGCAGCATCCTTTGGCAAGCGCTGGCCTCCGAGGGCATGGCTCTGGTAAACCCAGCCTTCCCGCTAGGTTGTGCAGCCCTTGCAAAACAAGGTCAGAGAACAACTTTTGGCCAGCTTAGGGCTTTGTTTGCATAGGGGATAGTAGAAGATGTTTTGCCTCATCTTATAGGAGAGGCATGTATTCATGCTCAGTGTTGCTTTAAAACACCCCTTCACATCAGGCAGCCATGAGGTATAATTTTTTCACAATCCAAGTAGAAATAATGCTTTGTAATGGGTTGAGAAACAGCAGAATGGAAATAAAAGCAAGCTATGGTTAGTATCTACTTAGATTAATTTTGACAGATCTATATTTTTCTTCATAGCAGCCACTCTTCACAGAACCCCTGATTGAGGCATTTCGTTCCAGTAAAGGTTCAGTTCCTAGACGTTTTGGCCGGAGATATGCTTTCACATGAAAGGATTAAGATTGCAAACTGAATTCTTAGCTTTTGTTCAAATTCAGGTATTCTTCCAGGATTTATGTGGATGTATCCTACGGAGATAGTTAGGGAGATATTCACCCTAACTTTTTCCTACTAGATGATCTGTGTTTTAGAAATGCTAGCGCTAAACAGGCCTGGATAGGCATAGGCAAGCATCCCTCCTTGTTGTGAACAGAGGCTGATAATGATGGCCTTGGTTTTAACTTCCAGTAGCAAAGTGTTAATGGCTCAGAAAACACACTCCTTCATGAGAGGGCATAGTTCTGCCCTTATGTTATGGTTTTATGCAAAAAACAAGGCAGATGAATGGTTTGCTGCCACCCAAAGGGAGAAGTCAGAGGAAAGATACCACCTTCCTCACCTCTCCCTCTGAACCACTTTTTGCCATATCTGGCATCCCTCAGACCCCATTATGCCACTGCTTTTAACTCACTATCAGCAGAAAACATAGAAAATTATCTCTTTTTCCATTACTATCAAGTTAGTAAGCTGAATGGGACCATTGAAAAGTCTGAAAAGTGCTAGAGTTATAAAAGGAGAGGAGACCTTCATCTCCACTTTATAACAGCTGAGAGCTGTTACAGTCATGGCTCTGCAGCCTCAGCATATAGCTTTATCATCTGCCAAAACTTATCATTTTTAAGTTGGCATTGATATTTGTACTTCATGCAGATGTACAAGGAAAAAGTGCATACAGGGGACAATGGGCAACTGGAGACCAGACTCCTTACAAACCAAAACACAAAGTGTGATGGTACATTTTGAAAGTCTGAGAGTATCTGAGGCTTACCTGGTGAATATGGAGGGACAGTGGGATGGGTTTGTGCAGCCTGACTTTCTGAAAGGTGCTTCTGCTTTCTGTAGCAGCTAGAGACATCTAAAAACTGATGGCTTCTTACACAAAAACTCAAGAGGCCAACACAGCATTGCATTTGCACTGTGGTTTCTCTTAAGAGCTTTATAATAAATATGATTGTGAAAAGTAGAAACCACAACTTTACTGACATGTTGGCATGATTCTGGTTTCAAAAGATAGCTGTTATAACAAAGAAGGTGAAAGAAGACTGAATTGCACTCTATTTCTGTTGCATAAGCACACCGTTACTGTAGGGGATCAAAGGATATAGACCACTTTTAAATTAGCCTGCTAGGTGGTGCTGTAGGACATGCTCTAAGTTACCAATTTAAAAATATATTCCAGCTCGGTCTGATGTTTTACCAGAAGACCTATAGGTGCCTACCATCATCTGCCTCTCAAACTTACCATTTGATACATAAATTCTTGTTGCTAATTTAGCAGAAAGGTTGATTTTTAAATGCAGAACCGAAAGTCATTGACTTCTCAATGATTTGTGTTGTCTGTGTATTTTGCTTATGTGATCTCCAAAGTAAACGTGGGCAGTCAGTGAGTGTCCGCCAACCTGAGATACATGCATTTCTTCTCCCAACCCCTTCTTCATCTGTGGAGTCCATTTATCTGCCCTTTTATGCAAGTTCAGGGGTTATCCAGCCTCCGGACATAAGCTTTAATGAAGGGTAGCATGAAAAGCCTTGCAATTCTGGCCCAAGTTTATGCAATGTTGCATGTCCCAAATATTTCTTCATGTAGTTCAGTTCTTGCAGGTGTCAGGTGGAAAAGGCACTGCAGGATTCTGGGAGCAGGGAAATGCACTGTGTGAGTCTATGACCATAGAGTAACATTGATAGCAGGAAGAGAGAGATTATAAAGTCCTCAGGACAAGGATCATCTGCTAATTATCTATGGACGCAATCATAAAAGAGGAGGGACTGGATACTGTAGGTATTAGGGGTTTCTACAAGAGTGTTTGTCAAATTAAAAACATGAAGACAGCAAAGAAATTTGCTTAATAACAGAAGAAAAACTGCGCATAGTGCTTCAGTAATGAGTGGCAAGCACATGGAGGAGCAGTGCAAGGCTCTAAGGAAAATGTATACTTAGAAAGTACCTGCATTGAGGTGACTCACAATGTGCTGGAAGTACCTCCAACACAGCAGAATATTACAGACAGTGCACTGAAAACTGATGTATTAAGTGACTATTAAGGTTCTTCACAGGTGTAGAGAAGTCAAGCCTGTTCATACTTAAATGATCATCTTACTGCCCTGAAGGGAAAGAAAAGCTGGTGGCAAAATGGCTTTCCAGCCTGTTACTTTGAGCAAGTTGCACATTTGCATATTGCACATAATAGCAAAGTGACCATGGGATTGAAGTGTACAGTACTAAGCAAAAGCACGAAGGTGCAGCTGTTGAGATCTCACCATTTTCATTTGTTGAGAAGGGAAGATACTGGCCAATACTGCCAGTATTTCTTTGCATGTCCTGTTCCCGTTGCTCATTCCACAGTTCCACCCCAGGTGGAGCATTCATGTCATGCAGCTGATGTGGGATGCAACTGCAGTTTTTGCCTGTACTCTAGGATTTTGCTATGGGCTCAGGTAGCACAGGTTAGAACCACATTTTCCCTTGTGTTAAGGTTTGGCTGGAATGGCAAAGTTCTGCTAGTCTTAATACTGATTACCAAAGCCATGTGTAAAAAGTAGCAGGATAAAAAGTTTCTTGTCTCTTTGTTAAGCTTTTTCTGTAGGGGAAAAAAAACCAAAAAAACCCCATTATTCCCAACTATTGATCTTATTCCTGGGGTAAGTATATGTTCTTTAAAATAAATACAATACTTTGTGCTGTCCTCCCTCAAGATGGGTGATACATAGACAAATATGGTAAAGAATGAGTGTTCAGGAGCACAAATGTTGGAATAGAAAAGGGAATTCTATTTCTGGTCTCAAAATCGTCAAATCCCAGTATTCAAGGAGTGAAAAGATGTCAGTTGTGTTGTTGGGATTGACAGGTATATAGATCAAAGCAATCAAAGTAAAACAAAGAGTCTTTAGAGGAGCTGGAGAGATATTTTCTTCCTGATGTTCCACAGTTTAGAATTGGACAGGGATCAAAAGCTAGTCTTTTAGAAGGCAGCAAAGAGGCTGTGAGGCATTTGGCTGGCTGCGTGACTCTGTGAAACTGACTTCTGTTTCCACTCAAACACCCTTGGCATTAAATTATGAAATACTCCTTTGCTGGTCCAGATCTGCTCAAGATTCAGGCAGGCTCTTTATGATGGCAGATACAGGAAAGAGAAAATATGCAGGTGATCATGGTTTTATCACTTTACTATTGCATTTTTAGATCTCAGCACTAATTGTACAAGCTCCCTCAGTTCTAGCTGGATGTACTAGAAATTAAAGCTTGAGCATCCTGTGGAGTAGAAGAGAAAAATCCTCTCAAACGGGACTTCTCAAGTATATTCATTAAAACATTGCTGATCTGAATGTACTTTGCAATCTCTGCTGAGGCTAACAAACATGTATCCAGGTTAACATGGATGCTGGTGGAAAATCTGGATACCAGCAGCAGAGATCTGAGAAGCAAAACCCCTAACATTCTGGGCAAATCAGTTCATGCTGAACTCTATGTTTCTGCAAGTAGTCTACTGCTATTTAAAAAAGCTTCAGGTGTATCTGCATTGTACAGACAGACCCTATACCATATTGCATTTTAAACTGTGTTAGGGTCTATCTGTATTACAGATATCGTTGTGATGCCATTTGGCAAAACCAGAGCAAAGCTCACAAACATAAGTTCATTGTCTAGCCTGGGATTTCTTGCAAGTGCATAGAAAAACAAACTTGTAACCTGGATAGTTGTCAATTGTCTACAACCAATATAGTCTTTATTTTCAATAGCTCTGGTCCTGCAATTAGCTAGCTGTAGTTAAAGGAAAATAGCTATAGTGAAATTTATTCAGAGCAGCCCTGTGGAGAAGGACTTGGGGGTGTTGGTCAATGAGAAAGTGAACATGAGTCAGCAGTGTGCACTCACAGCCCAGAAAGCCAACCATATCCTGGGCTGCATCAAAAGGAGCGTGACCAGCAAGTCGAAGGAGGTGATCCTGCACCTCTACTCTGCTCTTGTGAGACCTCACTTGGAGTATTGTGTGCAGTTCTGGTGTCCTC
>WYDI02024325.1:73594-88615 GCA_009867235.2 Psittacus erithacus
AAACAGGGGAAGTTCAGGTTAGATATAAGGAAGAAGTTCTTTACTGTAAGGGTGGTGAGGCACTGGAATGGGTTGCCGAGGGAAGAAATATCATGAAGAAGATTATTAAATATTCCATTTTATGCATAGCTAGAATGATACATGGAACAAGACATACCTGGAACAAGACAACATGAAGGTCCTAGGAATAACTATGTATGAATCAGGCAATGTTCTGTCATAAATACTGAGAGTGTTTATGCAGATGTGGTGCCCAAAGAATGGAAATATGTGCTTTGCTTAAGAAAAGCAGAATGGTGGGTATGGTTAAATACTGGAGATGAAATACAATTAATTTCTTTCACTTGTCCTCAACAGAGCATGGGTTTGTACATCAGACCTAGTACATGTCAGCTTTGCAGGTTATCAAGCTGCAAAGACAGTACCTAAAAATCAGGCAGGCATCTTTTTGATTTGTTGAACTTTTCATGCACTCAGGCTGGTTTCTTAATCTTGACAGATCACAACAAAAACTCCGAGAAGGTGGGCATTGTTACCTGTTAAGGCTACATCTTGCTTATTGTTAAGGCTACCATGGTTATTTAACTTAGAATTTTTTTGGCACCTACAGAGTTATTTAGAAACTGAAGTGCATGATTAATGCCTTCATAGCATTGGTAAAGCATGTGGACAAGTCTGGGGTCCTTTAGTTGTGCATACTGTGTAAGGATATGCAAGGATATGTCTCCTGCCTGTAGTAATTTAAAATCTAAAGATCAGATTGTGCTAGGAGAGGCTAGGCAAAGGAAGTAAAATCAAGGATGCTGTAATATTTTCAGTGGAGATTCTCTATTTCATGCATTTGAAGCCTATGAAAAGAGTACATGCTCCTGGCACAAGCACAGACCGCAGATCCCACCCTGCCTCAAGTCACCTGAAAAGACATCTCAGTTCTAGGGAAGAGTTATCAATAGAAATAACTGGACTAAATGAAGAAGAAATGTAAGTTGAATGTTAAAGTAAGATCTATTTGGAATGTACTGAATTAATAGAAATCAGTAGACTTCTATTTTCTAATAGAAATAAGTTTAGACTTGCCTTATTCAGTGTTATAACCAAAGCTCAGAGCCACGTATGTACTGACCAGGGAAAGAAGGCTCATGCTGACAGTAGTGAAAGATACATTCTGTTAATGCAGAAATAATTTTTTATCACCACTGGAAATCCAGCATTTTCTTTATGTTTTTCTGGTGCTTTGGTGGAGAGCTGGAGCCTCCCAGTCCCAACCTGTGGGACTTCTATTTTAAAAATAAAATCTACCTAGCTACGTTTTTTCTCCCCACTCTCAAGGTGGCATCTTACAGCCAGGAAATAATAGTTAAAATACTTAAGAAAAGGTCATCTTGTGAAGATGGGATCACGTATAGCTGCAACCCACAGAATTTTTTCTTGGGCAGAACGTTTAACTGGGGAAAAATAACAGCTTCTGTGTGGGAGCTGATCAAGTCTTACAAAGAGTGTGTGAAGCAGAAAGCAGCTGCAGTAAATAAAAGCTATTTTCTATATACCAATTGCTCTGCTGAACCAGCTGAAAGATGTCTGCTTTGACACTGTGGTATGTGTCCGTGTGTAGGAAGGGAGGGGTCTGATCCTACACTGTCTTCCTGGGGAAAAGCAGATGATGTTCAGCCATTGAACAGTCTGTTCCTATTGCAGCAGTCACTTGAAGATCTTAGAGTACTTTAAGAAACACCAACCTGTTCTTCAGACTGTACTGATCTCAGAGTGGACACCTTGCAGCTTTACATGTGACTGAATCAACTTGTGTGGGCTGTAACCTTGCAAATGAACTTAGTTTTGAAGAGATCCCCGTTTCCACTAGAAGTCTAAAAAAATCAGTACCATCCAAAGAGACTTATTCCTGCTTAAGCAGTAAATTTCATGAGGAACAGACTTGTTTCTTCACATGGTTTAGTAGTATCTCTTTATGTAATTATTAGCTTTCCAGGTCAATAGGTTTTGCAGGATACTTGTTAAAATGAAATCTGGCTACCACAATATCAGGTTCATTTATACACCTACTGCCATTCCAATTATATGTTGCTGGTGATGTTTGATGAATTTCACACTATGTACAAGTTCCTATAGCTGACTTGAAGCATAAGCATTCCATCTGCAAAGGTAAGCTCTAAAGAAAGATACTGTGGGTACCTTTGAAAATAAGCATTGAAGACCTATACAGCTCATACAGCATCCAAAGATTAAGTTGCCAACTGTGGTCACTCCAGAACAAACTTCTATGTCTTCCTTTAAACACTGCCTAAAACTGCAATCATATTCCAGGTCTGAATACGGTAAAGTGAAACACTATAGGTTCAATATGATTGGAAATGATAAAGCATGATCATAATATAAAAAAATGACACTTCTGGATTCTTTCATATCCGCTGAATAACTTGACAAGAGTAGAGGCTTCTCTGAAATGCCCAAGACAAACTTCAAGCCAATCAGCATTCTGCAAAGGGGAATGTGTATTGGTTTACAGAAAACAGTTTTGTTTCAGAGGGACTATTGTTTGTAACAGTTTCCTCAAGAGGGTGTTACATCCTCTTCAAGTCTCCTCACAAGATATTAACTGAGCCCCAAATACAAACTGTTGTTTTTCCCTAACTAAAGGTAGTCTCTAAGGAATAAATAAAAACAGGGCGCTGAGAAGGTCTGTGGACTATGGTAAGGATAACATACTACGTGCAGATGAAAAAGTATGAAATACCATGACAAAGACTGCCTGCAAAAGCCTATTATCACAGCAGTTTCCATTTGTATATCACAAATCACAAGGGAAGACACAGGAATAACACCTCAGAAGACTGTTAAACTGATAATCCAAGTTTAGAAACAGAAATTGTTAAATGCCAAGAATGGTTTGCATTCATCAGAAGTAATCTCCCTACTAATCTGGAATTGATAACAGTGACTGATCTTACATGTTACATCTGGAGAATCACATGGGAGCCAACAAACTGGAGAGTCAATCAAAAAGCTGGAATCTGCATTTGGAAGAGCCATCCGTGTTATCCATAAAGACAAAGGAAAACTTATCATATATTATGGTAACAACTTATTGGTTAGCTTGCCATAGGTAATTTAGTGCTAAAGACAAAGTTGGGAGAAGCCATATCAAGTAGTTTTCAGAAAGCAACTTCACAGATGGGTGATGACATCTAAGAACCAGGTGAGAATGAGTCATGGCATCCTCAGCTCAAAACCGGAAGAAAGTTTTAACAAATGTATCTATTTCTTTCACATAATTTCTTCATACAAAGTTAACAAAATTATTTAAGTTTAGGAGAACTCACAAAACAACACTGTAACCAGCAAGAGCTAATTTTAGTTTACAGATCACTTTGATATTCTGATTTGCTGCACACAGATATCGATATTTAATCGACTGAAAAGTTACAGGGTAGAAGACTGTTACTAAGCATACTAGCAAATCCTTCTGTTACTTATTTTTGCTTCATGCAGAGGAGCCGCTAGAATGAACATTTTTTACCGGAACACGGATAGTGACAGAAACTGTAGCCCAGGGAAAACAAAAAGAAAGAAATCAACAAACCTGTTTGTGTTCCAAGCCTATCCATAGTAAGTCTGGAGCAGTGAGAAAAGCTTTGTTTGCACAAAGACTAGCAAAATAGGAAAAAAACTAAACATACTATTTCTTCTCTGTTTTCGCTGTCTTCCAAACCACACATTTGATTTACCTGCAAGTTCTCTCCCTTAAATCTCCCCTAAATTAATTAAGTGATTATGATCCAGGCCACCTGACTTCTATTTTCTAACCTGCATATTT
The DNA here is from genome assembly GCA_009867235.2 of Psittacus erithacus. NCBI lineage: Eukaryota > Metazoa > Chordata > Aves > Psittaciformes > Psittacidae > Psittacus > Psittacus erithacus. The sequence continues at coordinate 77,427 of WYDI02024325.1, forward strand.
GATGATCATTAAGCACCATTTCTGAGGATATGATCAGTGGCTACTTAGTAATTTCATACCAAAATCAAGACCTCAATTGTGCATTTACTATTGTTAGTGTAGGGGAAAGAATCTAATAAGAACTCTGAACCTAAAAATCCTATTCTGTTAATAGCAACCTCAAGAACAACATAGTCCTGACCTACCTCCTACCCAAAAAACCCCAGCGGCTAAAAGGTTCAACCTTGTCCTTTCTGTTTTTCTTAGCTTCTACTATCGATTGTGACATTTCTTCAGTAAAGCTGTCTATAGTGCAAAATGTAGCCAATGTGCATTCTGAAATAAAGCTGCTTATTGCACAGAGGATGCCAAAATTAATAGCTCTGAATTTTAATGAGGAGATGCTTGATTTCTCTTCTACTGGGATCGCAGGGAGTAAGTTAATGCACATGAAAACAGGGGGAAAAAACCTCAGGGCAACCAACTTTGTCTGTGTAAGAGTTCATCTGTTTAAATGGCTGTAAGAAAAAAGTTTTTCAGACACTACATGCCTTAGCTGTAAGTGTCTAAGAATACTTGTATTCCTACAAGTTATTGTAGGTCCAGGCAAGGAATATCAGAACAGGTTTATTAGAGGAAAGGTTGCTGCTTTCAGGTCATTTCAGAGTCAATCTGGTTGGCAAATTGTGCCAGACCTACAATACCCGCTGAGCACTCATGCCATCATCTTTACTTTGCCAAAATACCTCAGGAGTGACCTAGAGAATCTCTTTTTCCAGTTTGAAAGCCTGTGCTGAGCCTCTGCTGTCCGCAAATACTGTTTAGCATCTAGTTGCTAGACTGTTTTGATTATATATGCTAGCAGTCAGGCTGTGGCTAAATGGATATTGGCAAAGGTATTGAACTAAAGCATTAAAGAAATGGAAACTTCTCTTTGGACTCCAGTGGGTTTTGGATCAAGCATAAAAAGAATAAAAGCTCTAAAGCAAATAAGGCAAAACTTCAAGTTTCCCACCCTGTCTAGTCTCCTATAATCAGAGGTGCCTATCAGGATTGTTCAGCTACTGGATGCTATTAAATGCTATCTTAAACAGAGGTAATTAAAAGAAATCTTCTGAAAAGCAGCAGAAAAAAGAGCATTTCTGTTGACATAATCAGTTCTGGATAAGCAACACATAAACCAGTTTCAATTCCAAATCTTTCCCAGGAAGTCACTAGGACTGTATGCACTCTTCAGTTACTTACACTGGATTTTACATTCCTTCTCTAGGCAGAAGGGTGATCTGCTCAGACTTGTCCAGGTAAAGAGACTTGGTATCTTTCAAAAAACAGATTGACCTCAGTTCTTCCTCATGCTGGTCTTGTATTATTACTACTTTGAAGTAGCTAGGGACTTCATGCAACAGCCAAACGTGTTCATTACCCTGAACACCATTCCGCCAATGTTAGACACAAGGCTTTGAACAGTAGGTGTGCCAAGTAATGGCAGGGAGCATGACAAGAAATGCAATTACTTGGTTATTGTTGGATTGTTATGGACAAGAACGGTTTCAAAATTCATCCTAAATTCCATCTCAATTTCTTTTGCTCAGCAAAGAACTTCTATTCAGGAGGAAATGCCTTATGATGACTTAAAAGGACTCCCAATTCTGTCACCCTACATGCCATCTTGCTCTTCCACCCCACCCACTGGCATTTCAGCTGTCCCACATACAAGTGATGCCTTCCCCGCAGCACTGGCTGCTGGGCTTTGTACCACATATGCCCACTTCCGTCAGCTACCAGCCAACCCTGGGTACCAGCCCTCTGAAAACAGGCATCAGTTGTGAGAGGTTGTTCTAACCCTCCACCTTTTGGAGGTTTTCAGATGGCACAGCTAGAAGCACCAGCAGATCAGTGTTTCCTTGCCAGATTTCCTGGTGCTTTATGGTCCAGGCAACAGGACCATTTCCCTGCATTTCCCAGTTAGCGTTTAAGAGAAATTTATGCGCTTGTGCCATGACCATTGACAAGTGCATGTAATAAGAAAGTGGGGTGGAGCACAAGCTGGCCAAAACCAGCATGGGCTTTTTTCTCTGTCAGTTCTCCAGGGATGGTTTCATTTTGTCACCCTCAGTGAGAGTGTCTTATGCACTTACACCGTGAAGGACCTGGTTAGTTGAAGTTAAGGAATTTGGAGCAGTCCAGAGGGATTTCTACCTGATAATTATTCTTAGGAGAAGGGCTTCAGCTTAGTACCAGAGCATTCCCTGTGGCCAAGAAGGAGAAAGTGCAGCTGATAGGTCTTGGTCCCTAGCCATTTTTCACCCACCAAAGCATGGAAATGTTTGGAGAAAGTCCCACCCTGTGAACGGCTGTAGGACATTTCCACTTATCTTTTCCCAAGTGACCTTCTGATTCCAAGGGTGATGAAGAAATCATTTGCCTCAGCAGCTTTGTCTGGAAAGTATTCTTTTGCAACCTTAAATTTCTCTTTATTCAAGTTAATTACTTTTCATTTGAATTTAGCTCTAAACTTGACTGGGATGAGCTTCTCTGCAGTATACATAAAAATAAATATATTCCATACCTCTTACGTCCTTGAATATTGGCACAGTGGCAAGACCTGAAAAGCAGAAACATTGAACCATTTTGGTTCAAGGATGTCACTTATTTCTCTAAAAGCAGCCTGTGGTGTCACACATATCAAGTAAGAAGTGACCCCATTCTTGACTGCACAGATCACACAACATAGCTCATTGAATTTGCAGGCTGAATGCTTCAGAAATGATATTTCCCTTCAGGGACTGTTGTGGCAAGACATCATTGTAGAGAGCTGTGTTTCAGTTCTCTGCTTTCTAAAGCTTTGTGCTAACCCAGAAAGTAGGAACACCATTTCACTATAAATCTGTACTTTATAGTTCTGTGCCCCTCCAGATTTTATGAAAAATGCCTCTTATTTGACAGATGATGGCAAATGGTTTGAAGGGGATTTTTCTGATTTTGTACTGTACTCTGGGAGTCATTATTATTATACTGGGGTAACAGGTTTAAACTGAAAGAGGGTAGATTAGACATTAGCAATAAATTCTTCACTGTGTGGGTGATGAGGCACTGGAATAGGTTGTCCAGATAGGCTGTGGCTGCCTTATCCCTGGCAGTGTTCAAGGCCAGGCTGGACAAGGCTTTGAGCAATCTAGACTAGTGGAAGGTGTCCCTGCCCATGGCAGAAGGGTTGGAACTGTATGATCTCTGCGGTCCTTTCCAACTCAAACCGTTCTATGATCAGGGAGTTCATTGAGGAACTGATAAAGTACTGAAATAATTAGCACATCAAAAAAATGTCCTTTAGGCTTAAGAGAACAAAACATCAATACATTCAATCTAAATATAGTTATACAAATGATTGAAATCAGTTTGATGGGTCATTAACAAGTCAAAATTTAAAAAACTCTCGATGCCATCCTCCTGGTCTATGTTACAGTACCTTGCTTTCACAGTAAGCCTGCACAACTGAGAGCAGGTAGCATTATCCACCTTAAAGGACCTTTAACTATGAGTAGAATCAGAGTAAAACCCAGGTATGAAGCCCCAATTCTATCTCTGATGGTGCTGGAAATTTTAAGGACAAATTCTGAAGCAGAGTGCCATGTCCTGTCACAGAGATCATCACACCACGTTTTTTTTATGTACTCTGTATAACTGAATTTGTTCCCATAAAGCCTAATCAGTGTTTGGAGAAAGTCCTAAGTACAGTAAGTCCTGCAAACCGACACCTTGGGAGCTGCTCATGGAACACCGAGATGCCTACTGACCTGTATTGTCGGTCACCTTATCTCCTCCGGCACTACTACCCTCCAGTGCTACTGCCCTCCGAGAGAATGACTAACACAAAAGGTAAGTTTTGAGAGACTTACTCGGAAGTGCATAATTTGCACTTCCCATTCCGCCACCATCCACCAAGCTGCTTGGTCCTGAAAAATCTGCATTGCTATAACCTGAGTAGTGCACACAGGATGACGTGCTCTGCCTCTGTTAGGTAGGACTAGGAGAGCTCCACTGTCTTCTTGGCCTTAAATCTGGATCCTTCTAGGCTGTCCTTTAGTATCTTTTGGGAGTTACTTGATAAATAACTGAACTGGACTTAGCTCTCAAGCAGTAATTTTGGGAACTGTATGATCCCTTCAAGCGTGACTCTCCTTAATTTAAAATTCTTCAGTCTTACCAAGAGTCCAAGTTAGAGTACAGATAAATAATTCTTAAATAGAGAAGGGATCTGCAATTCTCATAAAATAGCAAGCAAACAGTGCAAAGAGAGAACAAAGTGACCTCTCGTCTGTTTTAACTTGTATCTTAGAGAATAATCCATTTCATCCCAGTTACTACTGAGAACCTCCCTCATGGACTAGCCACTTGGTCACACCATATCCCACATGCATGAAACCCAACTTGCAGCCGAAGCCAGCCTATCTCCAGTCCCAAATTAATCCTGCCTTGACATCTTGCAACTAATTGGGTTTACTAACTCAGCTTTAACAAAACATCAAGTAGATGATGAGATGAATATCCACTTCATTAATCCTCTGCCTGATCTCTCAGTGCATTGTCCTTATAAGTGGGAAGGGGCAAGCACACTTTTGAAGATACTAAGCTACAAGCTGTTTGCAAACAAATTTTCTCTCTTCCTCCAAATAGACAAGTGCTTATGCTGCTCAGCATCCAAATTCAGGATAATTATAGTGACCTCCCAGGTGTCACCAACAGAATTGCGGAAGGCAGATTATGCACATGAAGTTTTCTACAGCTAAAGCCACCATATGTCCAGGTTTCAGTGGACACTTCACAAAGCCAACTTTCTCCAGGCTGAAAAAAAGCCTGCCCATTTGTCCTGAACTTGTGTATGTCTGGAACCCCTCCCAGCCTGGCTGACGCTTGGACTGGAGCCATGATGCATGCTCAGATCCCCTGCATGGTGGCTTCAAATACACCAGAATCACCACGTTTGTGCTACCTATCTGCTGGGGCACAGCTTGAGGGGCCATGAAAATCCAGAAAGAGAGGGAGGCTCAACCTTAACGCTGGCAGCTTTCACTGGGATAGGGAACTGAGAGCTGTCTCCTGCCTGCAGGTCCTGCGGACATCTCCCAGCATGGACAGGAGGGGTTTGGGACAGGAGGTAAGAGCCTCAGCTGTTTGGCAGGAGGCTGCTTCCTCAGACAGGAGCTGATGCCTGGCATCTCTGATGTGAGGTGTGCTCGTGGCAAGGTATGGGGATGCAGCCCTGCAAAACCTCCCTGCACAGCTGCCTCTGTGCAGAATGCCCCATGGCAACCACAAAGAGCTCAGAAATCACAGGCTAATACAGCATTAGCTAAGTCTTGATTAGAAAATGCTTGTAGGAAATGCTGCACTGCTTGTAGCTCAGCTACAGAAGGGGAGAAAAAGTGATAGTGCTATAGGTGTGAAAGAACAAATCTCTAACTCCCTAGGTAATATTTACAATACTGCAGTGGGAGTTTGGTTAAGGAAGGAATGAGTCAGGGTTTGGGGCCTCATTTGGCAAACCAGCATTTTTGCATGCAAAGAACTTGGGTGATGTCGTGGTTTAACCCCAGCTGGCAACTCAGTGTCATGCAGCCACTTGCTTATTCCCACTGCCCCAACAGAATGAGGAAGAGAACTGGAAAAAGGTAAAACCCATAGAGATAATTGAAATAAAGTAATGTATTATAATAATAACAATAATGACAGCAGCAATAATGAAAAGGGAGATAACAAAAAGACAGAGGGGAATAAACCCCAAGAAAAACAAGTCATGCACAATACAGTTTCTCACCACCCACTGAGCAATGCCCAGCCAGTCTGCCAGCGCATTTGGCGCCTCCTGGCCAAATACCACCAGTTTCTATACTGAGCATGATGTGCTGTGGTATGGAACATCCCTTTAGCTAGTTTGGGTCAGGTGGCCTGTCTCTGCTCTTTCTCAGCTTCTTGTGCCCCTCCTCACTGGCAGAGCATGAGACTGAAAAGTCCTTAATGAGGGTAAGCGCTACTTAGCAACAATTAAAACATTGGTGTGTTGTTCTCATATTAAATCCAAAAACGCAGCACTGTACCAGCTACTAAGAAGAAAACCCTATCCCAAGCCAAAACCAGGACAGGTGAGTGAGTATTGGACTTGTTTAAGGGAGACTCTTCAAGTCTGACCCAATGAAAGCTGGGTTGTGCAATTCTGATTCGTATTTTAGGATCACTCATGCTCTAATTTAAACCATTGGAATTTTTTTTACTGACATGAATGGGAATAAGATTAAGCATTTGCTCCATTGTGATTCCCTTGGAGAATGTGGGACGAGGGTAAAGTCAGCTGATGCTCATCAGAAGTATCGAAATTTGGCCTACAAAAGCAAGCAAATCTTCCCCTCCATCAGGAAAAGTATGTCAACTGGGAGCAACACATTCTTTTCTTCAGACAGATGCACACTTGAATTAAACTCCCTCAGAGTTAGGAGGATTATTCTGCCTTTGTATCTATGCAAGAGAAAGGCAGAGCTGATTCAAGACATTCAGCCCTAAGAGATTTAAACTCTGCCAGTTCCTACAAAGTGTTGAAATTGATACAATATGTCTGGAATTAATTTTTGCTTGGATACTGCAGACAGATTTCAGATGTGTTGGTGCCTGCTCTGTAAATGAAAGAGTGATTGTAAGATTACAGATAGCTGGTTTGTACTTGCAGCATTTGGGAACAAAGAGGGGAAAAGAAATCCAAAGCACGAACAACAGATATAAAAAGCAGGAAAAACACAGAGCCAGCACTGACAGCTATATAGCAAATGTAGGAACATAGTCCTACCCCTTAGTGGGAGTACCACTCTGCTCAACATCAAATAGACCAAAATAGGACATGTCATGGGTGGGAAAGAGGAAGGAATTAAAATCAGCCAGATCCCAAGAAAGTCTGGTAATGGAGGATATTTAAAATTTATCTAGCTTTGTTCTGATACAATTTCTAGGTTTGGGTTTGTTGGTTGGTTTTGTTTGGTTGGTTTTTTTCTGTGGGGGTTGTTTTAGGTTTTTTTTGTTGGGATTTTTTCCATACAGTGTGGTAGAGCAGTTATAATAGTAGAAACAGTTATAAAATAACTGTTTCATTTTCAGCAAAAGTGATGGCAGACCCAACAAATCACCTGTCTGATACAGAATTCTTCTATAGCTTGTCTCATTCCCTCACTGGCGTTCTTGTATTGCTATGAAAGAGTTTTCTGTCTGAGGGCATTGACCAGGATAGCTCCTGCGGCAGGGTCACATGTGGTTGTGCTGGTGGACAGCTAACTGCATCCTGTGACTTAGTGCCACTTAACAACCCAGGTACAAAAGGTCATGGGCACAGTGGGAAGGGTTGAGCTGAGTCCATGTTAGATCCTCTCCTGTCCCTCTGAGCTTGAGAAATCTGTGCTTGGTGAGTAAGTTCTTGTGTGCATGTTCTGGTCTGTAAATAAATATTCTTTATTATAGAAAGCATAGGAATAAACCCTAATTTAGTGGAAGCTGGATCAGCCCCTCTTCCATTCAAAAAATACAAAGCAACACATCACATTTCCTTTTTGTTTTGCTAATTATTTTTTAAGTCGACTTTACTACATTCATTAGCATTTTACAGCATAGTAAAGAGGTAATCTTACATGTTTGGCAAAAGTAGTTGAATCTGTGTGACATGCTACATTACAGTTGCGCCAGCAGCAAATCCACTTCAAACAAGTTTGAGGGCATAACTGCAGAAAAATTAAGTAAGCACACTTGAAAGGGCTGAAGCACCCATAGGGGGAGGCTTGAACTCAGGCAAACCTATTACACTGGCTTTGCTGCTGGACCAATCCTAGTGTGGAACCATTCCCTTAGCAGTCAAAGAGCCTTGTCACAGAGGCAGCTGTGGACTTTCTGCTGTGAAACAGGATGAGGTGACAGAGCTGTAAGGAAACACATTTTTTGCTTGCCTTGCAGCCTCAGCAAGTGGGATTCTGCTTTAATTGTACTGCCAGATATCAAAGCAATGGTGAATTGCCAGCTCCAGCTAACTAATGTCAGAGGAGGAAGCATGAAGTGCTGACATGTATAACCATCATATAAAATGTACTTGCTCTGTAAAGGATAGGTCCCAAAGGCCCATAGTATATGCGTGTACCTGCTTGGACAATGTGGTCTGTGCAGAGATGTCCATGCTATTTCAAGTGCCATTAGATACTTTACCTTATAAGAGGGGACTTATTGTGAAAGAGTATTTGGACATTTCCACTGTAAGCATAGAAATATATTCGGGATTGGAGGCAAGAGAGGTGATAAATGAGGGTTGCTCACAATATTTACTGTGTTTATGCTTCTCGCAGGTGTGGGGTAGGAAAGGGAGGAAGGGGCTGTTACTGCTGCTCTTAAGGAAGAAGAAAATGAGAGCACAGAGACCCAGAGGAACAGACTCACTTGCCAGTGGTCTCATTGGTGAACCTGTGGAAATAATAGAGATTACAGACTGCATTAAGATAAATACCTTCTCTACTAATAAGTTAAACAAGATGAGGAAAAAGCCATAGCCATGTGCAGAGATGTCAAAGCTTGAGTGATGAAATCACAGATATATTGTTCCCTTGGTTTCATATACAGGCAGAGCTCCACTGCTAGCTCTCCCAGGTTTAGGAAGGGTCATCTCCATCCTACCCTTTCCCCTACCCTGTACAGCAATCTGAGTCCTTAATAGCATTTATCTTCTCCACTCCTTTCACAAAATCTGTGGACACTCGATACACCTCAGGTCTCTATTTCCCTCCCCCTGTCAACTAGTTTAAATTTGGGTGATGCAGCTGACACTGATGGGACTGGGAGGAGAAGGATGTGGATGGCAGATGGTGCTGTTGCATAAACCTGTTTTCAAAAGGAAATGTGGCTAAAAATTGAATGGTCTGGTATTTTATATTGCTGATTATCAGAAGACACCATGAAACCTCTGCCAATGAGGAGCATGGTATATATGTGTTGAAGTGGACCACATTTTCATCAGCATAAATATCAGGGTAACAAAGCAGAAAATCTGAGTGGCTTTTGGTTATTCAAATCTGGGTATCAACATAGCTTTTACATAGGGGAGGGATCCTGGATTTAGTTAATTATTAAGCAGGTTGTCTTGCTGCCCGATCACCTTTGTAGAGTGGTTATTGTGAAAATAAAGGAGAGAAATTTTGAAGCCTCATGACCATACTATTTTTCATGCCCTGATTACCTGGCCAAAATCTTACTCTCCACTGAGTCAGTCTTTGCTGAGATTAGTGGAAATGCTTTTGATTTACAGTGGGATATGAATTAGCCAGAATGTACCCCGAGGAGAGAGAGAATGCTATTTAATATGATTAAAAAATGAGAAAGAGAAGCTGAAATAGCTTTTGCCTGTAGCATAATACTGTTCACAAAGAGTTGTGACATCTCTGCATATCCCAGGGCTAGAAAAGCATGATGTTTTGATATTTGCTCCTTCAAAAAAAAAAAAAATCACCCTGCTAACAATCACTTTTTTTGGCTATAATAGCTCCATATCCACTTCAAATTACTTGAAAGATACTGGAAAGCAAAGCACTCAGTAGGAATATGTAGCTTTTGATGTACCTTCTTCACAGTGCTCTAGAGATCCTGGTAGTACAGGGGTTAACCTGAGGCTAGGTAAAGTGCTGGAAAGATCAGCATTCAGGGGGCCTTGAGGATGGAAGGGGATTTACTGTGAGCTTTGGAATACATTCATTATAATTTTGCTCTGGAAATGAAGAGAAATGAATAAATACACTGAAAAGCAAGAGCATGGAGGAGACGGTTGAAAGCAACAGCAGTGTGGACATGGTAAGGATGCTCGCCACAAAGCAGCAATACTATTACAGCAGAGAATGCTGGGTCTGACAGATGCTCTCTGGACTCCCACCTGCCTGCAGCTGGATCAGCTGCCGAGGGTGAACATGCAACCCCAACCTGCCATGGTAGCCCAGATCCGGACCATCACGTGCAGGTCACCAGTAGGCAGGGCTGCAGCAGCACTGGAGGATTTCAAAGTCCCAGAACTGAGTCTCCACCCTAGCACAAACATTCTGTGCCTCACAAAGCACAGAGATGAGGCCACCCCATTTCCTGTGCCAGGTACTAGGATGTGCTGCTTCATTTTAACCAAATGGTAAATGAAAAAATAAGAAATCCAAATACTACGGCTGAAAGAGAAACATCAATTCCTAGAAAGACTCCCATGGCTTTTCTGCTTCTTATTTCTTGGGTCTGCTCCCCTCATAAAATGGACAACAACTGAGCAACTGGGGAAGAGAAAGGAAACTTAGATTATACAAAATTTTGCATCAGGAATTCTGGTTTGAGACCTCAGTATCTGTTTGAACCTAGCCCTTCTCTTTGCTTCATTTGCTTCCCCTGGTTCAAGCACATTGCCTTACCAATGCAGCAGTAACAACGGACTTGCAGTGAGTGGGGAGATTCTTGGGTTTTTCCCTCTTTTGGAAATACTTCAGAGCAACCATCTGTCAGTTCCCACCAGCCTGGAGAGCTGCTCTGACAGCAGATTTAGGCAGCATCTCCCTGCTCAGCACCAGTACTGCAAAAGAAGGGGACAGGGGAAGAGCTGTGCAGGGCTCCAGAGCAGAGCTGAGGGTTGCAGCTGGTGTGAATGCTTTTGCTGAAGTGAGAAACCACACCAAATATCTTCTCTCACACATGCACATGAAACTGCTTGTTAGCTACAGTCAGTCAAAAGCAGAGATTTTGTTTATTGCTTTCTGTGACAATGGGAAAGATGCTGTGGCTGTGCAACAGCCTCCTGTCCAGGTTTGGTGAGTTCACCAGGGTTAAGCAGTAGCTTGCTTGGAAATGTCCCATGGAAGCAATGTGCTATAGGAAAAGGGCTGCTGGGAGTTCACCTGGTAGTGAACTAACAAGAGATGAGGATCATAACTTAATAATTTCATGCATCTTTATTGTTTTCAGGCAAGTTTGCCATAGGAATGTATAAATGCCATGACATGGCCGAAGTCAGTACTGAAACCAATAAGCACCAAAATGTGATGAGTTTCTGCTGTGTTCATATTACACATGAACAGTGACTCTGCTTGCAGGAGTGACTCATAGAATCATAGAATAGTTAGGGTTGGAAAGGACCTTAAGATCATCCAGTTCCAACCCCCCTGCCATGGGTAGGG
>WYDI02024326.1:0-40000 GCA_009867235.2 Psittacus erithacus
TCCTTCTCTGCAGGGCTGCTCTGAATCTCTTCTCTGCCCAACCTGTAGCTGTGCCTGGGATTGCTGTGACCCAGGTGTAGGACCTTGCACTTGGCATGGTTAAACTTCATAATGTTGGCATCAGCCCACCTCACAAGTGTGCCAAGGTCCCTCTGGACGGCATTCCTTCCCTCCAGTGCTAGGTGTAGCCCTATTCTCTAATGGTACACGGCTGTATTAAAAAATTAAACTAGCGTGAAACATAGTAAAGTTAAACGACATTGCAGTTTGAGCTTGTAATGAGGTCTGACATGGTACCTTTCTTTAAAAAAGGCCTTTTGTTTAGCGTACCACAGGTTACCGGTATGAGGAAGTTCACATACATTCTAAATGTCATGTGCCACAAATACTCGCAGGGATTTCAGATTATACTAGGTGTAAAAATAACCATGGGCATATTTCCTTGCAACACTTCGAGCCACAGTCAAGATCTGCATCACCTTTCCCTTTTATGTTTTACTAGACACTGACTCATTACTCATACAAAGTGAAATTCCACAAATTAGAATAATCAATATGACCTGCTACAGCTCCTGTAATTTCTTGGCAGTTCCACTGGAGATTTGACTCAGTCTAAGCTGACCAGCTTTTGAAATCTTTTTTTTGTATTTATGAGCATAAACTTTAAGCCTAATTATTTTCAAATATATAGGGTTATCTGTAAGCACAAGTACTGTTTATCATGAATGATTGTGTGTATTGGTTCTGCATCCTAAACATAATTTGTATTTAATTTTCCTTCAAAGAAATTATGATTTTTAAAAATTACATGATTTACAATTACACTTTGTAGAGTTCAGACATTCTTTGGCCAGATGAGTACTCATTTCAAATATAATTTCCACTGCATTAAGCTCATACCAGCAGATACGTACATGTGTATATTCATGCATATATTCATGTATGTATATATATGTGTATGAGCTATAGACATACACATATGCATTGTGAAGGTTTGTCATTTTACTGACAATTCATAGATACTTCTAAAAAGAAGTTTAAAAAAATCTGCCTTTACAGTCCTAGTGTCTTCCTATTTTCCTAATACTGGAAGAAAAATCATACACATGCAAAATGAGTTTTCCCTTTTTGAAGAATAATTCATTATTTGGATGTAAAAACTAATGGGAAAAATGATATAACCAACAGAACAACAGAATACACTCAATGAGCAGGGAAAGTTTCATAGGTTATGATGCTTCCCATTTTATCAATCTTACAAAAGAATGGAATGTAATTTGCAATCCAGTTTAAGTAATGGGTGACATGTAGCTGCAGGGCTACGCACTCTTCCTTTTGCTCCAAACACCATCATCATGTGCATAACCACTTGTTGACTCCTCAGATATGCTCTGAATATAGAGCTGAATATGGCTTTGGTTCACCCAGCAATGCAAGCTCAGCCCTAGTTCAACCTGCACTGCATAAAGTTGTCTTTTATGTCCTGCATTCATGATTCTTAAAGATGCTAAATGAAATAAAGGTTGGGGGTTTTAGTAAACTAAAACTGAAAAACTTTGCTAAACTTTGCTGTATATAAATATATCTAATTATCTTTGTCAAAGGAAGCTCAGTGAACATGACAGCCAGATTAGAAAAAAAAAATGTCTCTCATTCTCTAATACTTTTACAAGAAATGGAAAGTACTGCAGCTATTAGAGACACTTACCTGAAGACTGTCCACTTGCTCAGAATGCTGATTTCCCTTACGGGGGTGAGAGTCTTCAAGATGTCTATGAACTCTCTTAAGAGAATTCAGCTCATTTTTAATAGTGTCTATTTCTCTTCTCATGTTTTCCTCCTGTAATAAGAGGGTACACAGAGCACACAAACACAGATCTTACACTGCATGTTCACATACATAAAACAGTATTTTACAGGGGTATGAACAGCTTAGTAAATTAAAGTAAATCCTTAAAAGAAAGTATAGATGATACAGAATTTCTTTGTAAAGAGATAATTTTGAGCTCTTGCATTCAAACCAAAATTTTAACCACATTTCCACTACAGACACTATCCTTTTATTAATGGGGCTTTTCCCCACCACTTACTTCAAGTAGCAACATTAAGAAACCTGAGATTCGTATTTGTAGCTTTTTTTTTGGTTTTGGCTCAAAGATAAACATCCTCACCAACATTCAGTCTCTACCCATGTTGTCAAGAAGCTGTAACAGCAAATAATCTCCTTGGCACTTCTGTAAATAGCCTCAAGTATCCAATGCTCTTTCAGTGAGTACACAACAATTGAATTTTTGTATTTAGTAAAAAAAGGATGTTCAAAAATACAAGTTGTAAAAAAAGAATGGAAAGGCAATTTTACAGAAATATCTTCACTTTATTTACAAGTATTTCCAGAGCAGTATATAAAGTTAACCTTGATGACACTATACTTTAAGGTAATAACAGACCAAATTTCTAGTTCGCCATAGCAGAAATACAGAGATTGGGGGGAATAAATAGACCTTCTAAAGAATAGTTGCAAACATTCCTAAGAAGTAAGCAGGGCCACTTCCCATGTCTATATAGGAAAATATTGGTATAAGACTCTCCCAGGAACTGGGGAGATCAAATCTTCCCAGGGCAGTGAGCATCTGAACAGTTCAGCTATTTTGTAGTCTCCTTGTTGCAGTCATCTCCATAGCAGCTGCGCTCGAAAGAGTTAGCTTTAGGATTACAAGGACAAATTTGCATTATTTCCTCACAGCCTCCCTAAGACTCTACCTACCAAATTCAAAACCTTTCTGGCAGTAGGCACCAATTACATAAAGATTAAAAAAAGATTATGAAACAAATGCTATTTAGGGTCTGGTTTCCACACACTAGTAGATCTTATTGAAGACGAATTAATCTTTCTTACTTGTAAACATGCATTTATTATTGCAGACAGTTTTTACACCTACAGTATTTTGGACTAAATAATTACTGCAATATTCTTTAGAAGTAATGTAGTTGAAGAAAGAACAGCAAATCTTGAAGACAAATTATTGTTTAGGTGAACAGAGAGGTGAATTCACCAAGACATACAGGATTTTACCTTTTCTTATCCACTTTCACCCCACAGTCCACATTGAATAATTCCTGCCAAATCAGGGCCTCTGCTTTAATGCAAGCCTTCATTACCTCTACCCTATTCATTCTGAGGTGATTCTTCTGTGGTTTTTTTCCTAGGTATATGGACCTTCAGGAATACTTTTATCCTGTGTCAGTCTATATGGGTTTACATTCATTTTTTACTGTAAGACTGTTTACAGCTTTTCAGGGTACAAAAGCGCAGCCCGGTATGCTCGTATTCTCTGAAAAAGTTGTGTAAAAAAATTGCACGTTTCCTGAAAAATACATAAAATTCAATGTAAATTAAGACCTTTATCAGCTTCCATGTCTAGGTAATGGCAAGCGTGTAACTGTGGAATATTTAAGTTCTAAATTCAAGGTAACACCTAATACCCTGGCTCTTGCTTTACAGACTGCAGGAAGTGCACTGACCTCTTGAAGTACAGAAGTCAACATTTCTCCTACATCTACTTTTAAAAAAATATTAATTTTTAAAGGAGTCTGCATTACTGGAAAAGAACTAGCTGTTTTTATTGTATTATTTCTGCAATATTTTCTTGGCTTTTAAGAATTACCTGAAATGCTTGATGACTCTTTCAAAAACCTCTTAATACTCTATTATTTAATTTAATAAACCTACATCTTTTTTCCAAGTTCTTAGTGCTTTCTCGTGCTCATTCTGAAGATTAAGGAACTTTTCTTCATTTTCCTTTGCCTTCTCCCTTTGCAGCTCATTATCTCTTTCAAGGGTCTGCAATAAAATTAATTATCCAAAAAATAATCAATACCACATTAATGAATTTTGATGTGTTTTATGTTGCTTGGACCTTTGCTTCGAACATGCTGGAAGTGCCATACAGATCAATGATAATGTGCTAGCTCAACAATAATTTTCATAAATTAACAGAAAGGTGCTTATAGTTTAGCTAACAGGAAACAGGGGGAGGTTATGAAAAAAGAAATGGCTATAAAAGGGTATAAAAACACTTGCCATTATTCAGTTTCACTGCGTAAGTTTTAATGTGCTGAAAAAGTAATATAAAGTCCAGAGATGGAAAGTATGAAATGTAGCACAATCTAGACCCATTGTACTTACAGAAAAATCTACTCCATATTCAAAGAAAATATTTCCGGTTTTCTGATCAGTTTTTCTATCCTGAATTGTTTATTATCCTATCTTATAAACTGTATAAGCTTTAAATTCTAAAACATATCTCCTGGAACATAAATTATATGTCTGATTGTCCTTTAATTTATTTCTATTAGGTCACTGAAATAGGAGTGCATTAAAACAACAGTAATACTAAGTTTTATGCTATCATAATTGTACTTGCAACATTTTTTGGTTAACTCAGCTTGACTGTGCTAAATCAAAGCAGCCTTCTATAAATCAACAGTAACTTCACACACATCTGTTGGAATTTTTATCCTATCACATTTTTATAGTAAAAAATATGGAAGATAAAGTACTTGCTGAATCCATTATCTACTATATAGGTGGCACAAATATATCTGATAATGTAAACACAACTTTAATGCATGCAGCTGTATAACCAGCTACGTATTTATGACTGCTGAGCTGCTTTGAAAGTCCACTTGAAAAATGTTAAGTTAGGGAGGCAATACTCCAAAGCAATTCCTTTTTTCTTAATCTTGTAACTAAAAATGGGTTTACTTCTTGATTCATTTAGGATCAATTTTAAAATGACTATGTTAATTTAACTTCACTATTAACACAAATATATTCTACAGGTATTAATTCTAGGAAAATGGAGACTACCTTGCATTTTTATACCCATGGAAGAAGTTGCGCATAAGAATATAATGGCTCTTCTCTGACAGATTATATTATTTAAAAGATGAGACAATTCAACAATACATTGAATTATCACCAACTGAATAATCGCACTCTGATGTAGCACCTTTCATCCAATTCTATAAATTAGGAGTCCAAGACTTCCTCTCTCTGACAAATCTGCTCTAACTTCAAGGATGCTTTTATTTGTATCTCAAATGCAACCTCCTCTGAGATGGAATATAATAGTTATTCACAGCACAGCTCTTCAGGCAAAAGTACCAGGAGTAGCACAGGAGTAAAACTCTCTGTAAAAATACATGCAAGCCAATTGTACAGCAAGGAGAATATCTGAATGTCTTGCATTCTCAAGTATTCTATCATCTACTAAAGAATTGTAACTTGTTTTTCTGGACTCCTAAGGGCATTGGTATCCTAGCATTAAGTATGCATAGACAGAATGAGAGAGAACAGGATGATCCTTCCTGAATGTTACCTTGGAAGTTCAAGTATTCTGTCATCTCAAGGTTAAATTAATTAAGCAGCAATTTTTTGTTAGCATAGGAATAAAAATATTTCCATGGGACTATACAATCACTCCTTCCAGTTTTCTATTATTCTGAGGAAACTTTTTCTTAATGATCAAGGTCCAAAAGTTTAACAGAGATGTAAGAAAGAGCATGAGGATAATACGTAACCTTCAGACCCCATTCATCATACTGCATTTCTAGAATCAATAAAGGCAAAAGCAATAGCTCTCAAATTGGCAGGAAAATGAGTAGACCCTTCAAGTTATATATTCATCTCCATATTTTATAAAGTTCCATCTGTTGCTTTAAAAAAAATGACACTGCAAAATAAGCAGTTAACATCTCATTCCCTTGGAATATCCCGGTAAGTGTATCGACCTGTCAGCCAAATGAGTAGCTATAAAAAGCAATGGTATTTTATGACTAGTGCTTAAACAGAAAGACAAACATTTCTGACAAATCGAAATAACCCCATGAGCTCATATGGAAAGAACATGTGTCATTCACTCTTATTGCATTGTATTTACATCAAGCTGTTTAAGGGAATTGCTGCATTTTATCATGTATTCATTGGGTTTACACAAAAAACTTCTATTAAAATATCTAAGCACTTTCATGTTTCCACATGTGATCTCTTGAAAGTTTATTGTTCATATCTGCTTACATAAATGTTATGAATCCCTAATTCCCATTCTCAAGTGAGAATTTCTTGGTCTTGAGAATGCACAGAATGCTCTCAAAACTCAACTGAGATCAAATCTTAGCTGATCATAAGTGCTGTGGTGAAGACTAAGAAGGAACATTTTCATCAAGTTAAGTATTGAGGGGTCCTCATATAGTCAGAGCTTTCAAATATTAAATCAAGAGCCTCTTATAGATACCCATGTCTTGTAAAACCAATTTCATCTGAAGTATTAATGCCTGCAAGAAGTTATGTTGGAAGGCTACACTGACGCTTTGGTGACTAGAAATAGTTTGTCCTGTAGTTAGAAAAATTAGAAAACATTAATACCTTCCCAATGTCTAATACAAGCAGGACCCAAATCAAAGCAGGCTGTCTAATCAGAATTGGTCTAACTGCAATCAGAAATCTGTTGTTGGCCTGTACAGGCTGCAAAACAGAGACATGTACTCAATCCATACCTTAACAACAAGAAAACAAGCTATACCTCTCTTACACCTGTAGACGTTTATGTGGAGTCTTCAAAGACAAGATCAACAGATGCCATTTACAGTTTCAGCTGGAGCTTTAAGGCATAAAGTTTATCTTAGATGGGAAACAATAGCTCAAACTGCCTACATGTATTAAAAGACAAAGGCTTACATGAAGTGAATCTATTTTCAATTTAGCACAGAAGCATTTACTTAGAAACAAAGTATGCACAAGGAAGTTTAATTTGAAATTAGCTGAGATACTAGTTCAAAACACTGACCTCACAGGCCAAGCAAAGAATGAAATAGTTGTGGTTATGCATGGACAAACAGTAGATAATAATTATTAATAGTCCGATTAATGGTTGTAGCTGAACTCTGCATGGCACATCTGACCAGAACAGACACGACCTTAATCTTCAGTGCACTGTGGGCCCGTTTGGCTGCTAGTGTAACTTAGAATCAAAACTGTTCTGAGCCACTTTTACACCCCCAAAGAAGAACTGAGGAGTGTTGCAACTCCAGATCCTTCAGCATGACTACTTATCACCTCTAGCATACAACAGAGCAAGAAATGGCTAAGGATACACTCTTTCTTAGGCCCTCTGCTCTAATAAAACTGGGGACAAGCTCTGACGAAGATCTGAAATTTAAAGTATTTTCCAGAAAATAAATTCATACCTACAAGAAAATTATAAGAAACGAAAGTCAAAATCATTTGACTTCGAAATACTTTAAAGCAACCACCAATATGTTCTGGTTTTACCCTCCAGAAATGGCTGATAAGAATGGCAACCATGATTTACTTTAGGGGCAGAAAACTAAAAGAGAAACTGTAGCCTGTGCTTCAAGGTTTGTACTGACAGTTAAGGAGCTGAGGGAGCAATGGAAGTGAGGTCAAAAGTTCTGAAAAGCATACAGATGTCTTTAACAGCCCTGGACTTAAAAATAGCAGCTTGTCTAATCAAGAAAAATCTGACCTTATATTCTTCTTTCAGTGCATTTAATTCACTTTCCATTCTCTCATTCCTTTGTGTTATTCGCTGAAGCACCTCCTGCACACATTGTAGAGAGCTGAGAATTTCCTTATTAATACAAACAAATTAGGACATATTGAATGAGATTTTATTTCCAAAGTTTAAGCATTAGATCATTTATGTCTTTTGGATTAAGATTTTAATCTGCCAGTGTTGGGGAAGGGCTAATAGGAAGAAATCAGAACAACTTGAGGTTTTTCTGGCCTTAGCGAGGATAACATTATTATAACTTTTTTTCTGAGAATTTTCTTATAAAATGGTTGGAATGGAGACAGAGAGCAATTTTGTATTAAACACTATAAAACACATTTGCAGACATTCAAAGACGGAGGGAACTATCTAGCCAAGCCAACCTCTACTCCCTAACAAACAGAACGGGAACTACTAAAAGAAGGCCTCCAGAGAAAACAACTAAGTTTCAGGCAGAAGACAATCTTAAGTGTGCTCAGTTGCTTCAAAACGTATTGAGAGTGGAACATATTATTAAGCAAAAGTACTTTCATACACCTGCAAAGAGCTTTTCAGTTTATCTACTTGTGGTTCTACTGTGTACACAGATAACAGCTGTCTACTAAAAATAAAGATCATTATTTTGGGTGTACTGTCGTTCTTTTCCATGCATGTATACTTATGCAGAGATATATAATGTTTTTGCACTGAAGCTTAATTTATCTTTAGCTCCATTTTACATCTAGAAAACTGAACCACAGAGACATGGAACAGCTTATCCAGTGCCATCTGACAGGCTGGTGGGAGAGTTGGCTGTGTCTTTTCAACCCAGTGCAGTGTTCACCAGACTAGGAATGATTGCTTCTCTACATATAGCTCAGTATAAATCAGCTATAATTTAAATAGTATGTTCAGCCTCAGCCCCAAGAACCACTAAAGCAACACCTTCAGTTAATCCAGATAGTGAATTTGTATCACTCTAATATAGAAATCCAGGCCTTCTTGCCCAAGTTCTTGGAGAAAACATAAAATTCATCACTATATTAGGGCCCTCCCCAGATTTATACCAAAGCCCTCCATATGTTAAAACCAACCAACCCCTAGCAATTCCCACAGAACAAAACAGAGAAACAAAATAGAAACCTTCTCATAGATAATACATATCAAACATGCATATGAATTTTCTATAAGCATGTCCATATAAAGGCTTTTAGTGCATTCAGGGCTGTAGGAGTAATGAGGCCTGAATGTCTTTCTTGTTTCCCCTTGTGTTTATTGGCAAATATTTTTAAAAAGCAAATTCAAAACGCGAACAGGCTTGTACAGATTGGAAGAGTACTGCTGGATTAGCCTTTGATGAGTGCTCAGTGGGTACACTAACCTACTGCTTTTGGCCCCCCCCGAGAACAGGAACTATACACTTCTCTGATATGTCTGGTTTAATGCACTGCAGAATGAAAATGCTGCAACTGTTGAAGAAAAAACACAGCCAAGAGCTTTTGCCAAGAAAGGTTGGACCATGTGATTCTAGAGGTCTCTGATTCTATGATTAATTGCCCTTTTTATGCTTAATATTCTGCAAAGCAGCGTAGTATGCTGGTATTACAGGAAAATGTTTGGTGGGGTTTTGGTGGGGTTTTTTTGCTATGTTTGATACTGGACTCCATGTACCTTGGTTTGAATATTTGGATTTGCTCTGGAACATACCTGAGTTTGTGACAGAAGACAGCCTTAACTCTGTTCAGCTATGTATATATGTAGCATAATATTCTAGAAGTGTATGTTCTTATGAATGCAACACATCTACTTTATAGATGATTGATACATGATTCTAATTTTACCTGATTTCAGTGCCAGCAGTATTAAGCTGGTGGCAACCAGAAAGCAGAACAGCAAGGATGTTATGCAAACATTATTATTTATTTGTACTGAACCGGTATGAAAACTACTATTTCATGGGTGTACCAAATTTCTCCCATCTGATTTTAAACACGAAAGTTAAGACTTGGAATAAAGTGTGAAACAATGGATTTTGTTCTGGTAAAACACTTTATAAAAACTGAGGAGCAAGATTCAATTTCTGTTATGTTATTAAAATCTTTCCAAAGAGTCAACAACTGAATTTAATTAGTTTTAGTAGCTTAGTATAAGAATTTAAGAAACTTTAATATGAAATATAGCACATATATTCCTAAGTGATTTTTAAATAGCAAAACTGTATTAACTCACCAGCTTTTCTTCTTTAATGTGTGCATTTTCTTCCTGAATTTTTTTACTAACTTCTGTCTCCTTAAAAAAAAGAGCATGAAGAACAGTAAGAGGTGTTTTAATTATTTCCTTTAGCAATAGGGTATTAACATGCTATTGTGAACCATCATGAAGCTATTTAAAGAAACTGAATTATTTTGAAGAGTCTAACTGATTTTTGTAAACTATAAAATTATATTTATAGCATGTTTACTTTCCCCAAAAATGTTGCTCTGGAAATATTTTGTTATATTGTCTATGCAATTAGTACAAAAGAATCACTTAATCTATATACATCAGAGAGAGCAGCACCATGATGTTCGCTTAAGGAAGAACAGAAAATATTTGTAAAAAAAAAAAAAATTGTTTAAACTTCAAAATACCATTTTGATTTTTTGTTGCAGTTCTTGAAACTGTTTTTCCTTTGCTGCAAGATTGATGTTTTCTTCTGCCACCCTGCACTGAGATGTGACCTTGGACCTTATCAAGTCTGTAGTTACTTTCTTCAGTTCCTTAACACAGGAAACACATATAAATAGTTCATCCAGCATAGGCATTGCAAATCAAAACAAAGACAAATCTTTTAAACTATCCTGAGTCATGCCCTACTTTTAAATAATGTATGGAAGCACCAGAATGAATTAGAGGATCTGAAATCAGTGAGACTGACTTGGCTGAATTTTAAACTTGTCACACATAGTTAGGCGTTTATTTTCAGAGATAAAATGTTATTGTGCCAATTTTTCTCTGTTTGGTATTTATGATACTTAAGCATTTTCTTATTTTCTCTTTCAAGAAGTATATTAGAAGAGAAGATCAGGTTGGTATTGGTAAAACCTCCTACAGTGAGATTCACAATAGAAATAAAGTACCTATTATAACTCCTGTGTACATTCCTGGGAATTGGGAGGGGAAAAAGGAAGAACAGCAACTACCTGGTAAAAACAGGAACTGGCCATAAATTTGGAGGATCTTTGTTTTTCCTGAAACATTAATTACTTAATCTCAGGAGAATGGTAAATTAATTTTATATTAGAGGCTTCTACAACATGATTTTTCATCTAAAATCTGCTTTTGATTTTATAGTTTTCATTATCTTTTAAATATCCTGCCCCCCCCCCCCCCTTTTGTTAATCTGTTTTTTGACCAGTTTAGTCCAAGCTCCTACTGCAGCAAATAAAGAGCAAAGGCTTTGATCTCATTAAATTACAACTTATAGTTCCTGGAGTCATAAATATTGTGCCCTGTTCTCCCCCACCCCTTCCATTCTGGTACAAAGTAGTCTGTTTAATATCGCTCTCTCCTTGAGCGCTCTGACGTTTACTCAGACAAATAGCAGAGCTTATGAATGCTGTTCACAGATAGTATCAAGAATTCTTCATGATGCCATAGTGGTGAACCAAGCATTCAGAATGGTAATAGTTTTATCTAACAACTACGTTTGGTCTGTTTAACTTTTCTTCACAAAACTGGAATTCCATCTTATCACAGACCAGTGGTTTAACTGCTCTGGACAAAATCATGTAACAGTACAAAAGAAAAAAGGAAGATTATGTTGTAGCTGAGATTCACAAATGCAACATTTTGAAGAAAACACAAGTAAAGGTACTATGTTGAAATATCTTTTTTTTTTTATTTTTGCTAGAGCTATATTTCTCATGTATTTTAGTCATAAATAAATCTAGAATAATCTAGCAAGTACTACGTGTAACTACAGAATCAATTATAGAAACCAAAGCCAGCCATACATTAGAATTATGATATTCTGTAAGCTAGTAAGGCTTCCACCTTTTCAATAAAAACATATATTACTTGTACTGTTTTTACTAGAAGGCTCTGTAATGAAAGAGAGTGGCAGAAGGTGCAAGCAGTTTTAGCTTTGTAAAAGTAAAAAGGTGCATTTGTGCCCATCTTTACAGAGAGCCAGGTTAATGGTATACAGAATACAGCTAAAAGGTTGTGTGCTACATAAGCAGGTGCAAAAGCCTGCTACCGATCCAATACTATAGATTTCCTGAAACAAAAGAGTTTACTGTGTGCTTAAAAAATCTTGCTACTTATTTTGACACAGGAAAAGAACAAGTCTTACTAAGTAAATCATGCCCTTGAGGTAGAAAATATGACTGGACTTTTTTTTTGTGTGTATTGCAGGTGGATGAATATAATCCATCTGGAACCAAACCAACAAAACCTAACACAAACCTGAGAAGAACCAATACAAATCAAATCACCAAAAATCACAGGAAAGTTCTCCATGGTGAGTGAAAGCACAAGCTCTGGAGCTGCAAAAATGAAAGAATTTTATACATACAAACGTGTATTTTCTTATACTCTGAAATTAAAAAAAAAAAAAAAAATCATCCTCAGATTTTTTGCCCTTTTTTTTTTCCTTAGTAGCTTTCTACCATTCATAAGATCACCAGTAGCATTCAGAACCCTATAAATTAAACAATCTGGAAAATAATTTTACCAGTTTTGGGGGAATGCTAAGAAAGAGTGGTAAGGCTTTAAACCCATTCCTTTGATGTGCTGTTCAGCCAATGCTAGGGACGTGGTTTCAGAAACACTTCAAGTCAGCAAAAGTCAAGTGTCAAAGAAGAAACGGTCTTGCTCCTTCAATGTCGTCCTTTTGCCAGCTGATCTAAGCTAAAACTTCACCCTTTTTTGGTAAAATGTAGTTTTGATCAATTCAAAATTTTCATTCGGCTTTCTCTCAAGGCCACACAAATCCACATGCCAGCATGAAGAGGAGTTACAGGACTAGAAAAGCAACCAGCACAGGTAGGTGTTAATCACTTCCCAAAACAGTGCTGATACCGTACACAAACTTTAACTGTACCCAAAATTGTATCTTATAACCTTCTTCCTAGATCAGTATAACTCTCTAGTACTCTTTCAGGCCTTGAGCTGTTCTTTTAAGCAGCAGAATAAAGGACACTTTTTTCTTGGCCAGACTGAATTTTCACAGTGGTTGAAAAGAATCCTACTACATTGAATATGTAATGTTCAAATACTAAAATACATGCTACTGAAAAGGAAGTTATGCCACAGTTCTTTAAGCTAGGATTTAGAAACTGGACTTTTAAGCAGACAATGTTAAGAGGAAACTACAAGCTCTCTAAATAACACTTCTTTTCACAAATCCCACATGACTAAACCTGTGTGGTATAGACCTCAATTTAACCCAGGTTTTTCCGTTGTACATATTTAACACCCCATTACATACTTGCAGTTTCATTAAAATTGGAGATTAGTTTATTTTTATGCACAAATGTTGAATGGCATTCAGTAACTTCAGATGCCCATTAAGAACAAATGTGTGAGATCATCCAGGTCTGAGTCAAAGTAACAGCTGTCATAAGAGCTGACAGCCCAATTAAGATTTTAGTACTATGGACAGTCATTGCCACTCCAGCATTGAGGCTACAGGGGAAAGAAGTCTGAACCCACAAGTTGTCAGAGATGTTAGAAGTCAGCCAAGTCTCCAAGGCAGATTAAACCAGCTTTGTAAATTGCCCCAACTTGCGCCGCAGATATCATGACTTCCTTCAGCTATGTAGCAAGTGAAAACAGCCTGGTAATCTCTCTTCCAAACTCTTCTAAGTATCAAAGTTTTCTCATTGCTTTGTATCTCTCATAGGTCCCTTCAGCTCAGACATATCCCCAACAAGGGAAAACGTTTGACTGCTTTAAGATCACTTTTGCAAGTACAAGATAATCACAATGAAATGAAGCTACCTCAGGGCACTTACTTACTGAGTTCAAGCACTTCTTTTCTCTTCTTTCGCAGAGTGACCCAAAAGATGAGCCCACAGCCCTTCACAAACTGAAGGTGTGCTGAACTAACAAGCGCCATTATGGATACAGTTCAGAAATGCACTCTATCACTATGTAACTTTCCAGAAATATTTTATAAGCAAACTGTCAAAATAGAGGTTATTGAAAAAGGGTTGGGTTTGTTTGCTTTTCTACTACATTGTTTATTTTAAACTCAGTTTTCATAGAAATTCTGCAGTCTGAGGAAAAAGGAATGTCCTTCTACTATATACAACTTATATTTATAAACCTGTATTTACAAATAAACAACCCCACTTTTTTTTTTCCTCATAGAATCACGGAATCAGCCAGGTTGGAAAAGAGCTTTAAGATCAAGTCCAACCATTTCCCCCAGCACTGCCAAAGCCACCATGAAGCCATGTCATTAAGGGCCTCATCTACACAGCTACTGAACACTTCAGGGATGGTGATTCCACCACTTCCCTGGGAAGCCTGTATGCAAAATAAGATACTGCCGCAGCAAAGTGCTGCATCACTATGTGAATACTAAATTGCTAAGAAATTACATTCCAGTTCAGTTTTCCACCACCATTCAGAATAAGATGGTCAAATACTAAACAACCAACAAGAAATTCAGAAATAACCACAATAAAGGCATTTCCTGGTGAACTGAGGAAGCCAGATTAAGTTTCAGTTGACCCCTTCTGCTAACCTAACAGTATTTTATTTAAAATTCATCACCCATGACCTTAAGAATCAAGGGTACAGCTGAAAAAAACATGGATCAAGCAATATGTTTGATTACTGGTGTCCATAAATCACTATCAGTTTATCTTGCACACCTCTCTTACTCCCAGATTGTACGATGTAAGCTTTTCTTAAACATTTTTCTTTTCTCACCTCTCAAATTAGTTACCCTAGGAGAATTCTCAGTAATGAATTATTACTGTTTTTTTAACCAAAGCTAATTTACTGTGAGGCTTAAAAAAAAACACTCTATAACTCCCAGATTTTTATGTTTACGATATATTACAATGGAAGTATCATAGAATCAACTAGGTTGGAAAAGCCCTTTAAGATCATTAAATCCAACCTTTACCCTAGGACTACCAAGTCCACCACTAAACCATTTTTATGAATGTTCCCTTTTCTGTCACACACAAATTATTCATCCTTCTCTAAAGGCACTGTACTGTTGAAGTGTACTCATTGAAGACAGTTATCCTCAGACATTCACGGCTACGATGATTTTAGCATTCTAATAAATATGGCAAATATTTCTTTCTACTGAGGAAAGTTATCTCCACTGACAACTTTCAATATTTTTCCACTGCTCTTCCATCCATCAAATATTGAGACAAAATACATATAGTTTTTACATATAATATATACATAACCTATCATTTGAGTTATGTAGCTAAATAAACATTTCTAAATGCCCTAAAACCCAACTGTGATTTAGAAGATAATTTGAGAATTTTCCCAAGTTCTGCTTTACTCTCATTGTGTTTCTCAGTCTGCTTTTATGTCGGCAGGAGTTCTGAAATCTTTGAGATTTCAGTCACTTGAACACCTGATCTTCTTGACACTGAGGTTTGCCATGTTATATAGGAAAAGAAAACTTTATTCTTCCCACTATTACATATGTTCAAGAGTGCAACTCAAAAACGTACTTGGCAAACAGTAGTTTCTGGATAGATGAGGGCAGAAAAGAGTTTAATGGTCAGTCAACTTCTTTGTCAATAGCATCACTATTATCTAATGTCTCAGTTGCCCTGTCACAAATTCCCCCATTTCTGATGGAGATTCAGTTACAGCAGCTACCAGCTTGCTTCTATGGCAGCCGCTTGTCATATTTTATCTCTCTGACTAAACGGAAATCAGCACTGCTACCTTTCCATATCAAAGGGGAGAAGCAACGATAACACAGCACAGAGAGAAGAAAGACTAATCATCATTAAAGAGAAACAAGTAGGATGCTGTAGAGGTAAATAAAAATTGCCAAGTTACAAAAACTGTTCAGAGCTGCTCCAATTTTAATTGGCATTCAATGTGAAGTACCCATGCATAACAAGGAAGCATAAAACTAATGTAGGCATTAGTCAGAATGAAGGACAGTGCTGCTGCTTGTTCATTGCTATTAATACTACAGCAGTTTACAGAAGTCCCAAAGAATCCACTTACACAATCAGAAATCCACCCTATACTTACTTCCTTCAGATTAGTTATTTCAGTCTCTTGTCTTTTATTCACTGATGTTAGTTTCTTATTGAGCTGCATCGCTTCCTGTACTTTAAACAAAAGTTAAACATGTTAATACTTACATAGCAAAATATTTGATTTATGACTGCAATGTATGTGTATATAATTTAGGATCACTTCTCCACGAGCTTTTAATCTGAGGGTTTGGTTGGGGTTTTTTTAACTAAGGCTTTGCTTATAGTTTTTTTATGAGTTTAATTATTTTCAGAGGAACACAGGACATAACGGACCACATTACATTCAAATGGACTACAGCACATTCAAATAATTAACAGATGTACAGTTATATGCACACAGGATACAGAAGACAGCAATCAGCAGAGGATAATGGAGAGGAAAACTCTAAGAATCACCTCTAGCCCTTTTGAAAGGGAAGGCAATTCTCTCTTAGACTTTATACAGGCCAAGGTATCTCTCTGGGAAATTGCTTGAAGTTTCATAATTAAAAGCTGAAGATATTGACTGGTCCCTGTATTTTTTCAGTCTCCTCTATTCAATCTTAGGATTTTGATCCTCTGAGGTCTCTTCAGCCTTTGTTATTCCCTGATTCCTCTTCATTCACTCCTAATCTTTTTTTCTTTTGGCACAAGAATACATGTGAAGTACAAGAACCCAAGACACTCCATCACACCCATAAAGCCTTTTCTGTTAAAAGATGGTAAGCATCCGGGGGAACAGTGGACAACAGCCTTACAGTACGATAAACAATTTTGCAGGTTTATAAAAGAATATGTGCTTAAAATGAAAACACTTAAGAATGCACCAAATATCGGATACAATGAAGGAAAAATAAAAATCAAATCAAGCAGACAAAAAATGGAAAAACTCTCTCCTATCTTTCCACAGGAGTCATGTGTTGATTCTCTAGCTTTAAAATACTAACGGTGGTTAGACATTGGTTAGACAAAGGTTTAGATTTATCATAAGTGGTGGCATTTTTCCTATACAGTAGCACTATAGCACACCAATGTTACACTGTCTTGTTTCCCTACATGCTGCTTTAATAAAGCAGATAAAGCACCAGTTTATAAATTTAAACAATTTGCATACACAATGGCTGGTATACTTCCTGCCTGACTTTTCCACTGACCACAGTTCCTTATTCAAAATTTGCAAGCTGCCTACTAAGCCTATTGTGCATCTTACAAACTGCAATGCAAATTGCATTATCTCTGCAGTAAAAGACACACAAGTAGCTGTCATAGAAGCAACCTGGTGAACAGACTGGCTTCTTGAACAGAAACAGTAACATTTAAATCTTTTTTTTTACAGGTTCATTTTGCAATTACTGATAAATATAAGTAGAAACATGGCAAAAGGCATTTATGTATGGTTCAAATACTGTAAATACTGAGAGGTAAATGTTATTTTTCCATGAAACTGTAAAAAGACTTTCCTGTATCTGACATAATAGAAAAGCCCTGTCCAGTATAAATAAAAGGAAAACACAGCAGTGTTTCCTCTTACTTTGTTTTTAATATTAAATATTAGCCTATTAAAAAAAAAGAATAGAAAAAGTAACTTGAGGTACTGAAATATCACAAATACACACTGAACACATTACTAGTTTATTCAAACTAAAGCAAAAAAAAAAACCTAGCTAAACTAATAAACAAAAACTATTTGGTTTCAGGCTGAAAAACAACCCCCAGACTTACAAGTTTTGGTATTTGAAAAGTTTGTTTGTTTGGGTTTTTGTTTGGTTTGAGTTATACAACTGCGTCTGCCTTTCCTTAAAAAAAAAAAAAAAAAAAATCAAAACAAACAACCAAACAAAAACCCCAAACCCAAAAAAACAAACAAACAAAAACCACCCTATTTTTATTTATGTCCTGTTTACATGAACGAAAACCCCAGGCACACAAACCAATACACAAATTCATACTCTACACATAGACTGTGATGCTTGCATAGAAATTTATCACTTTGTTGTAAGAAACAAGGATTCATCTCAAATTAATAGGTACAAAACTTTTTAAAATGAGAAATTTTTATTACTTGAGGTTATCAGCTTTATTATTTTGCAGATACAAGTTAAATATATAAAAAAAGTATGTGGAATAATATTTATGTGTGTTAGCAGGTTCACAGACAATTTTATGTTTCAGTACAGTGACAGGGATATGATAAAGACTTACAAGACTTAAACTGCCATGTAGTCAGAATCTACGTGACAATATCAACACAAAACTCTTCATATCACCCTATTTATTTACTGAACTGGGTTTATGATTTTATATTTTTTGTACAAAAAAATAATAATTATTTCATTAATGTTTTCTGTCCATTTCCCAACATTAACCTACTTTAAAAAGCATTCATTTTCCCCTACTTGCTAATTCCTTCACTTTCACCCCCTCATTTGTACTAGTACAATTGTTTAAGATTAGTATGTTGAATGGCAACAGGGAGCTGATGTGCTGCTTTGTTGCTCTGAACACAAATCAATTCTTCAATATAATTTCCTATGGGACCACACATAGTAGTAGCAGTGTATCAGCAAAGAGCAGAAGAGGTACAGGGCCTGTGCTGTTAAACCTGGCTCTGTCACAGAAAAAAACCACTGATGAAGCCACTGAGATCCAGTAATTGTCAGTTGTAATATTTGATGCTTGGCATGAGGTAGCTACTGTTTGTCTAGACTGCCAGATGTCTACAACTCACTGTCATCAATATATAGCAAAGAAAACAAATGCTGGAGGACACTGAAGACATACATACCACTGTGCTCCAGTTTTCCATGAACACCTTTTATGACTCCAAACTGACATGCAATAGCAGCATAACATTTCTCAGCTTCATTCAGTTTCTTATGATGTTGCTTTTTTGCTGTTAAGTGCATCTGTAATTTTTGATCCTGTTAGAAACATAAATGGAGCACCTGCTTAATGATAATAACTAGCATTTATCAATCAACTCACTAAATACTTTTTAAAATAACAGTGTAAATGCAAAATCATTCCCAGAATTCCTCAACTACCTATTTCACATCTAGTGATCAGCTACCATCTCCAGATAGCGCCTCATCTCAAAGACCTGCACACCTGTAGCTTAGATTATCAAAAAAGCACTTTAACATATATTCATGTGCTCTTTAGGAGACTTTCATGTAAACGTCTGCAGAACTGTATTAACTGTTTTCACACCCCAATTTTGAGCTCTGTTATGCGGCTTAAACATGTTATTTCCTCCACCACTAGCCTAACATGTTAATGCTGCCTGTGCCTCCTCCTGCGCTACCATGAAGTACAGCATTACATTCTCACATTCCTTTCATGAAGGATGTCCGTGCAGTTTAATACAGCCCACACCCACCATCTGCTACTCAGCCTGGGGCAGTACCTGCCTATGTCTTGGGCTGCAGATTCAAAACAATAGTTTTGAATCTATATTCAAAATCTGTATCTGTAGCTTCAGCTCTACATGTTTGCACCTCATTGCCCTAGCTGCTTATTTGTCCCTACTGTAGTATTCAACAACACACACCATGTTCTTGGGTCACAGCTAAAAAAATCACAGCTGCAACAACCCACTGCCCCTGCACCTTCAGAGAGAAGCACAGGGTGGAAATGAGTAAGTGGCTGCAGACAGGTACGAGTAGTAGCTCCTTAAACTTCAGCAACAGCGCTAGAATATGCATCTTGAAAATAAGGCCTACAGACGCTTATTGTCCCCTGGTACACAACACGAGCAATCTATTATGCAAACAGTGTTCAGTCTTCTTTGTAAAGCCACTAGGAAAAGCACTGTCTTCCTCTTACAGTTTTAAAACTGTCGTTTTTAACAATTAGGACAGAATATGTGTGTTTGGCGCATGTAAGTAAAAGAATTTCAACATACTTGCTAAAGAACACAAGTGCACCAGCTACTTCCAAAGAGTATTGGTGACCTTCATTTAGATTAGTGAAACTAATGAAGATTAATACTCCAAGCTTCCTAGAAAAGCACAGGTAACCTTTTAATGAGTAATTACTAATTCTTCAGTATCAATTGCAGTTGTAATATTTTGAAATATTACAAATCTACTTTATGATTCTGTATCTGTAGTAAGATAGATGCTTACTTTTCAAAGCGTCTAACACTTTAGTCTTACTTCTGTTAATATCCTGGCCTAAGTATATCTTACTGTAATGAATACCTTACAGTAATTAATCAAAATGTATTTAAGTTTCACGAATTTTACCAATCTCACACTTTGTGAGGGGGTGACTGAAAACAGATATTCACAGGAAACTATACTGACACATGCCATTGATTTTTTAAAATT
Organism: Psittacus erithacus; assembly: GCA_009867235.2. NCBI lineage: Eukaryota > Metazoa > Chordata > Aves > Psittaciformes > Psittacidae > Psittacus > Psittacus erithacus. The sequence goes on from WYDI02024326.1 coordinate 20,107, forward strand.
ATTTTTTTTTAAAGAAAGTTATCTGTTTTCCTTCCTTCAATATATATTTGTGTTCCTCTTTATACTGTATTTCTGTTAATAGCTTTGTAGGTATATTTGGTCAACTTAAGTTTTCTCCAAAGAGAGTGGGTTAAATTAACTCCTGAGAAAAGGTATCCATTTATTTAGACATCTAACCTATTTCTAATCTACAGGAAAGCAACACAGCAAATATCTGTAAATTCAAGCTATCCAGGGATGAATGTGGCCCAGTGTCTGGCTTGTGTAAGGCTCCATTTCCAGACAGTAACAAATGCAATACATGTCCAAGCATCAGAGGATAATAAAAGCTGATAGTAATCAAAAGAAATGACCAACATAAGGCTAGCAAAACAGGATATACAATACAAATTTCTCATGTTTTATAAGGTATGAAATTAAATACACTGCAGCAAATGGAAAGTCATAATGGAAGCACTGGTAAAGAAACACCACCATTTACAGAATCATTGCAAGGAATGCAGGTTGTGAATGTTCACGTACTTTGGCTTTTTCCTAACCATAAATTAACAGTTGAAGAACTATCCTTACTAATGCTAGGATGTGGATTTTATAAAAAAAAAAAAAAAAAAATAGTAAAAAAAAAAATTAAAATTACATTTCTGTTTCCTGATAATCATTCAGGTCTATTTATTCTTAGAGATCAATGAACAGGAAGGCATCACTAATTTGGCACTCAAAGAGCTTTCTTTTATATGGATTTTTCTTACTGCTTTCCCAATTCCTTTCTTGTCAGCAAAACAGTGTTAATTGTTCCTCCTCACTAGAAAAATAGAAATATGCTTTGTTATTTTCCAGAGCTCTTTCCAGTGAGACAAGGAACTGACCTGCTATATCCTCAAGAGTTTTATTAAGGGCTCAGCACTTGCCTAAATATGTTTTTGATGGCAAGCTGCTCTCCATACTTAGTGCACAGTAAAATAAAAGCCTGAGTTGTGATTCTTCCATTCACAGTGAAGAAGTCTTAAAACATTCTTAGAACATTCTTCTATGGAAGATAATCAAGAAACATCAGGAGACACTGCAGGATAGGGAGGGGATGACCCTGGAGCTGGTGTAAGACCCACAGAATGTTGGTTGTTCTTCCTGATGTCTGATACTGCAAGAACAGGAATTATTGCCCTGCCCTCCACCAGTAATAAAGATAAGCTGGGATGGGGAGTGGAATTGATTGTGGCCATATGGTTTGTTGAGGTACAATGATTTCTTGGTGGAACCAGACCAGAGAAATAGCTCAGGGTCAGGTAGGTGACTGAAGGAAGACCAAGAGGGAATTGCTCATATCTCAAAGATACTCTGGAAATTGAGTCACTAGTCAGAGTTACTCAGTGAAGCAGAAGGTGGTAATTGGGAGGTGAAAGTGTCACAGAAACAAAGGAGATGTAATGGCATGGAGCCCTAGGGCAAGATCATGTGAAAATTATGCAAAGGGTTATCAAGTGTAAATCTTCAACATAAGAAATTTTTTCCACAATAGTTGCTTTAGTTCCCACCATTTTTCTACTTTAAAATACTTATTTTTATTTATACTGCATCACTGCTCCCTCACTGTACTTTTAAATAACATAGTATATTACAAGCAAATTCTTAAAAGATGTGGAAAGAAAATAAATATAACATCCCTGACTTAGACTATTAAGATGAAACTAATTTTTAAAATTACATTTACTTAACATTTTGCAGTAATTAATTTTTCAGTCATTTGGCAACTACATCTGTATTAGAAAATGAAATAGTGGCAAGGACGCTCTCAGGAAATGCCTACACTGCCATTAAAATATCCCTGGCCCATTTTGGCTTGTGCCAAGTAGCACTCACGTAAACAGTTCCTGGGCACAGTCCAGGAGACTGTCTGCTGGGAACAATGTGGGTTATTTGGATGCAGCCTCCCTCTATTTTGAAGGGCACTAGAGTTTAATGAAGCTAGACCATTTCCTATCGCTTGACTGCAGCTCCGCTAAATGGTTTCACAAACATTTAGTTTACCAATATCAACACAGTCAGCAAGTGAAACTAGACAAATTACTAGTCATTCACAGAGGCAGTCAACCCATCTACATTACTCATTAATACCAATACACTGAATCACTACCTGGTAGACAGTGATGTCTCCCTACTGACTACACAGAGATCTCACACTCCACATTTGCTCCTCTGAACTGTACACAAGATTTGGTCTCTAAACCAGCCAGCACTAGCCTTAATCTTGTTCTGGTTGGGTTTTATATTTATCACAGTTACATATTTAAGATTTAGGCACTGCAGAAGACAACTCTAAATGCTCAGCCTCTCAGACATGCCCAGGATCAGACAACTCAAGTTAACAAGGGAACACATGAACAGACGCTACACTCAGAGCTGTAGCATTCTACATTTTATCACAGGCTAGGAAATTAATGAAGGAGGAAACCAAGACCTGACCAGGATGTTTTTCCTCCAGTTATTTCTTTATTTCAGCAGCAAGAAAAAGAATACAATACAGACCCCACACTCAAACATATCCTATCAAGACAGCTAGATTTGTTAGTAATTACCCTGAAGCCTCTTGACTGCACAAGTGTTACTCTCCATATGCAGTGAGGTGCAAAGTGACTACACCACAAACAGTAATCGACGCTTCCATTGTTGAAACGAAGGAAAGATGGAAGAAAAAGAAATCCTCTATTTCTTTGCCTCTCTACAGTTTTTCAACATGAAACAAAACCTTCCACTATTACAAATTCTAGCATCTATCCTAAGAACTGTATCGGCACTACAATTTTCCCATAAACTTAATGGGATAGCATGCTACAGTATGGTGTACATGCAAAATATTAACACTGCATATACTAAAAAAACAGGATTAAAGGAATAAAACCAGAACAAAATGCTACAACACTAAAGCATGCTCAATTCCCAGCACATAAAAAAGCTTTTTTATTGACTGGCAGGGTTTCTAAGGTGCCAGACAAACTAAACAGCACATCTGCTTACTCTCAAAACACTAGCCAGGGCATGGTCCAACCTGTCTTTAACAAACTTAAAACTGAAATAGAAATGGGTCTCACATAAATGGATGAAATTCCAAACCGTGCATTTTACTTCTAAGCATTTTGCCATTTGCGATAACTAAGACTGTCTACATAGGTTACTACTACCTTGATCCCTAGAACATACCATTTATTTCAGTGCAACTACACAGGGAGTAAAGGTGGTAGAATTTGGCTTTGGTCTAAAACTGTATTAGCCTGCTACTCCGTAGGGTTGGGAAAGAATTTGCTTCTGTTTACCTTATGTTTTTGTGATTTCATCATTTCATATCAGAACATCTTCTATAAATACAGCCATACATGTTATGTTTCATGTACATGCAAAATACAATTTCTAATATCTTGTCCCCCACTGAATAGTATTTTTAACAATCATTCTATCATACTACTTCAAGGATTTCAACACTTTCAAATAGTTTCAAAAAGTTTATTAAACATAAAATCTATGAACATAAGAAGGGAAGATATTTGTTTAAGCAGCATAGATACATTTCCAGCTTGTAGAAAAGGTGTAGTGATTTAAATATTCTCATTTACATGGAAGACTGAGCTTGCGAGTTAGGAAAGAAAGGCAATATGTGAAATGACCTAAATGTAAGTTCAATAATTCGTATACTTTAAAAACATTTTTTGACCAGATTAAGAATAAATACAAGTTAAAAGTGAAGTAAGACAAAACTCATTTTATGTTGCCTTTGATCTTTAACTTGTAGCCTTATCTCCCAGGTCAGAGGGCACATTATTCAATTTCACCATATTTTGTGTAAAACCACTGTAGCGTTGAAGATGAGTTTCAGTACAAATGTCATGGTACTTAAAGCTAAACTGGACCTTAGTTTTTTGAGCTTCTTAATTAAAATCACAGTTTGTAATGGTCTGACAATATTATCTTTATTCTTTCCAGTTGAGCAGCAGCAGAATTTTCACAGCATTTATTCAATCAAGCTTAGCAATGTTTCTGCAGCTCACTCTTTTACTTCCTAAAACACACAACAGGGTTCAGAGTGACTGTGCTGTCACTCTACATAAATTTATTCTCTGTGTCAAAGGGAGTAAACTAGACTGGATGAAATCTAAACTGTTCAAGGGACCTGCTGTGAAGAAGTAATTCTAAGGAGTGAAGAGTGTGAGAGGAAAAACATCAGGTTTTCTCAAAGAAGAAACAAGCATAGAATTCTCCAGTACTTCTTTGAGTCGAACATGCTAGATCCTATAAGCATATGGGTAATATAATTACATTATTCAAATCACAGGCTGAAAAAAATCTTCACTCTAACCTATAAAGAGAACAAATGTACCAATTACACTTTAATCCAGTGAGAAAAAATTCTGCACGCTAAACAGCAGCTGTCACATTATGAAAACCTGATTCAAAGCTGATATTGCCTCTTTTAGTTATTTGTAATGATTATCACACATTATTTATTAGAGATGGTTAGTACTTGCATGATACTCTAAGCAGACATTCTCTTTTCATAAAAGCTATAGCTTATTTTTTTTTTACTTTTATTAATTTCTTACCATTTCATTCAGTTTCTTTTGCAAAGTGTATTTTGAAATCTGTAAAACAAAAGGTAAGTATTCATTGAATTGTAGTTACATTTTTTCTTACAACAACCTACATATTTAGGCATTCTCATATCTAAGATTTAATTGCATTTATTGCCTAGTCAATACAGTAATACTATTTTTTGCAAAGTGAAACTAATAATAAAAAGTAGTGTAGTTTTTAATTCATAATTTCACTTTAATATTTAAATCATGTAATTGCGCTTTACACCGATTTGTTAGTACAATTTTGAAAAATGCATAAATCCTTGTGTTTTCTGACATGTATCACAAAAATAACGTGTAAATGGACCACAGTCTGTAAACTAGACCCTTAGAAATAGAGAAGAAAAAGAGATAGAAATGAAAGTCCTAGAGGAATACAAGGACATTCCCTGCCGGGATGATTAAAAAAAAAACCAAAAAAGAGTCTAGGTAGATGTTCTGAATGGTGGCATATAAAGACATATTAAAGCATGCAGAATTGTTACAAGATGGACATTTGAAGTCATTAACACTATTTTTAATACACTTTTGAAATCAGAGAATTTTGACTTGCACAATATTTAAGTTCACAACAGCTTTAGTATGTTTATAGAAACACAATGCCAAAGAAAACAAGAGAAATGTCAAACAACCCAGTATGTGTAAATCTTATACAGAAAATATTTCTAGAAAAGGTCTAGACAACAATCATTTTAAGGTAGAATTCTGACTCTCTGGATAGAGAAGACTACAGAACCAAATATGAGATTCCTCACTTATTTTAGGCTGATTTTTCTCGGTCCACAGGTTCATTGTGGCCTCTTACTTCCTCAAGGCACAGCAGAATTTCCTGGACCTGAGCTATACTGTTACACTAACATTTGATTTGTGAACATTAAACATTTCATGTTGAGATTACTTTTTTTTTTTCAATTTCTGTTTTATTTTACAAAGGAAAGGCCAGTGGAATCTTTCATTACTCTTGCTGTCCACATATTATGTTCAGCAAACCATGGAGGGATATTCTCCATCATTTGTGTTATACCAAGGTTTGAACAAGGCACCCGAATTCTTACAGCTATGCCACAGAAGGCCAGCCAAGGCAATAAATTTCTTTTGCTCACTTTCACTGTTAACTAGATTATTAAAAAGTCTGATACCAAACCAAGTAAATGCATCCTATTCTAAGAGAATGTTAATAAGAACTGACCATATTTCAAAGTCATGGGTAATAATCCATTATAAACATTTTGATTTCAAAAGAATTAATTATTATGCCACTCAGTTTTGGGCAGAAAAATAATTAGTTCCTGGCAATATCTGAAATTTGGCAATGCACTGCAATGCTAATTCTCTTTTTGTGTTGAGTTCCACTCTTTTAATCCATTTTCAACACATCTGCCTTGGTCCTTTAAAGAAAACCAGATACCAGCTATGTCCCTATGTCTTCCTTTATTCCAAGTAACTGTGAATCACAGCCACAACTGCTCCAACACTATGTAATGATATAAAATTCAGTACAGGAGTAACAATATACAGCACAAGAGTAAATTGTGCATTCATTTGACCATTTTCCTGACAAACAGGTATTGGAAAGCCAAGGATTAAGTGGTAAATATAGAAACCTCCTAGTGAGAGGAAATACTACAAAAACACAGGTAGTGCTGCTAGCTGGAGGCCCAGTGTGAATACTTGCTTAAGCGTCTGAAACCCAAGTTTCCAGACAGGTGAGAAGTAAGATGACAAGAGTAAAAAGAAGACGACCATGGAAATGAAAAGGCGGCACATTTCGCAGCCTATCTGGGTTTCTATTGAGTCTGCAATTCTTCTGGAGGAAGAGAACTTTAGGTGGAAAGCTAACTTAAAGTAGACTCGGTACTGAAGACTAGAACAGAAAGTGTCAGAAAATGAGGTGTACATGTACTAGAAAGATTAAATGAGAAAGCCCTGAAGGCCCTCTTAAAAACAACTATTCTCTTACCAGTGGAAAAGCTAAAACCAAAGCACTTGCGTACCAAGGAAAGTTACTTACCAAAACTAACAGTTTACCTGTAAAGCTTTTAATGCTTCTTTCAGTCCATCAATTTCTTTTTCTTTTGTTTCTACAGCAAGTTGATATTTTCCCTTTCAACAAAAGCTGTACTTCAGAATTTGGGTGGAATAAGTATATTTACAATGAGAATTTCTCAACGGCAATGTTACAAAACAAAGCACTACTCTACTACAACAGAACAATCCATTGATGAAAACAGGTGAAAATTCAAATAATTTAATTTCTATCACAATAAAAAGCAAAGTGAAAACACAATTGTGTCTATTCACCACTTATGACTAGTCAGAAGTTTTAAAATATTGTCTTCTGGGAGATGCAAGCCTGATAAAGGCAGAATTAATACGTTACTTCAGAACAAGGATACTAAACAAAGAAAGCATTAGGTAAATCCATTTTCTTATCCAATGTAGCAGGGTCTTCATAGAAACAACTTCCTCAGCTTTTCCAGTCCACAAAGACTGAACTGTAATCTGCTACCACTAGAATTACTAAATACACGTAAGCATACTTTATACTTTTATATATATACCTGCATATACGACATGCACATACATGTGAATTTATTCACATGCGCATATCATGCGCATATAAGTCAAAGGATATCAGAGGAATTAAATCAGGTGAGAATCTCCAACAGCAATCAATATGAGTGGCATTTCACAAGTAACTGAAATTCTATAGGTTATAAACAAAAAAACCCAAGAGTAACCGATTATAAAAAAATATCTTTCGCTAACGCATTAGCAAGAAAAATAATTTAAATGTAATATACTTAGCTTATTCTTAGAACATATTCAGTCAGTTATATGGCATTATCATTTACCAAATAATTTAACAGAGTACCTTTTCTTCTTCCATGGCCATCATCCTTGCCTGTAACTTGGTTGTCAGTGGCATATTAAAAAACAAAAAACAAAACCAAACAAAACACACACACACACACACAAAAACCCAAAAACCACAAACCAACAAAACACCAAGAAAGAAAGGAAGAAACAACAGATTAATACAGCACAAGGGATTAATTTTATTCATGCAACTTGAAAAGACAATATACTCATATTACCATGTGTAGTGTACTTCCTGTTTTGTTGGGTTTTTTTCTCCCTTTGACTACAATAACTATAGAGTCATAAACAGCAAGCTTGTGAGTCACAAATTATTTTTTCAAGAAAGAAAAAACCCTAATTGCTTGCCTGTTTCTTTTTAGTGAGATATGATTGTGATGCAGCATTAGTGATAAACTCTTCATCACCATGTGCAACAGTTTCAGTTCCTATGACTGTTCTCTGCAAGTTCTTTCAGCACTCAAAATTATTGATTATATATTATGGAGAAAAACCCCACAACCTCGACTTGGAAGACTGAAACACACTTTCAAATGTTGAACAAAGTTATGTGGCAGATCTTTCACCATGCTTAATGAATGTAATCTTGCAAAGGACATGCCATTTGAGGAAGAGAGAGCTCTTTCTCTCCCAGGAAGAGCAGTATAATGGGACAAACTGTTACAATACAGGCATTATACTACATCTTGGAAGAAAGAAAAAGACCTGATTTCTTTAAGCTGTATATTCTAACATTTCATATACAACACAAAAATATTTTAATACCAACTAATAACTTGCTGTTATGCCAGCATTTTTAAATTCTCACTGTCAAAGTCAGAAGGCCTTATTTCGATACCTGTTTTTTAAGAACTGCCATAGCTTCTCTGTTTTGTTGCTGCAATGTGTCCACCTGATGTTGCAGTGTTTCCTGCTCATGCAAAGTAACAAGTGAGGTTTAAATATCTTACAGCAAACCATGCATAGAGATTTTTAAGAAAAAAAGCAAACAAAACCAAACTGCTTCCTTGTTAAATATTTTTAGAAAGACATGATTGATTAAAAAGCCTGAAGACTAAAAAGAGACATTTGTTAACTGGCCATCATCTTTTTAGTAGCAGCTTCTCTAGTTTGCAATAGGCAACTCTTCCCACCTCTGGAATTCAGCTCTCTTGTTGCCAGGATTTCTATAAGTGATTTTACCCATCTTATCAAAGTGCATAAGCAATTGAACACGCATTGCCATCTTAAGACAGCATTACATTTGCCATGTGACAATGTTAAATGCAAAGTGCAGAAAATCAGAGTTCACCTAACTGCCTGGAAGTCCCATCTTTTTATTAATGGTGAACTAAATTGCTGTTACGTTCTCAGAATGAATGGAAATCAGAACCAGATTATCAAGAATTGCAATGCTAGCTAAAAAAAAGCAAAACAATAAAAACAAAAGCAAAGAAGGGCTACAAATTGAAAGCCCTGTTGCTTATACAAATACAGAATGTTTCCTCTTTCTGTGTGCACATATATATCTTTCAGAGAAAAAAAAAGGCAGTTTGGATTATTAATTTAAGATGGTTAGGTTGAACTCCAAGATAACATAGCCTTCCTTTACTACCAAGATGTTAACTATCCCAAGATCAAGGATAGAGCTGAAATTATTGTTTTTTCTGCGATCATAAAATATACAGAGTAAAGCCTTTTATCTTGTGACCTAGTGACAGGGGTCATAGGTTTGATTGTATGAGAGAAGGGAATGGATTTCCTATGCAAGCATAACCTTAGAAGCCCTAACCCTAGAAAGAATGTTAAATTATTTTACTGAAAACTTCATTTTGAGCGTTTAAAAGCTGACAAACCACTTTCGAGAATCTCTAGCATACAAGTTTATTTGAAGTATTTTTTTTGAAGAATTGTCACCCCCAAAACTTTGTAAGTGAAGTGGTTTGTACAACTACACTGGTACTTGCACTTGCCAAAGCCAAGCATAATACAGAGAAGCTGCTGCGTAGCTTCCCCCACGCTGATGTGTCAAAAGGCCTCATGTTAAGCTAAATGTCTTATTGCTTCAATATTTATATGCCTTTTGAGTGAAGACTTCCCATCATGCCAAATATTATGATGGCACTCTTTCATTAACTGGATGTTTAGGCTGGGCACAACCCAAATCAATACCAAAGCTACAAAAGTTCATGGCTAGAAAAATAAGCTATTGGCTACTAATCTACAATGAGAAATTACCATAGCTTTAAAAAGGCGAATTGTACCAAATCACAATAAATAGTAATATCATATTGAAATTAAATCCCAGCAGTTAAAACACTATAACCATGCAGGAAAGTTACCTTCTGCCACTCAAGTTCCTGTTTCTCTACAACAATTTTACTTATTTGATCTTCATAATTAATCTCCGTTTCCTAGTTAAAAAACAAACATGCAAATTTACATAAGACAGTACCAGCAAATCAAACACCAACATAAGTTGTATGTTCATACTCTTCTTCCCTTACAGTCTAGTACATCGAACAGTTTGTGCCTACACACTGCACAGCAAAAAAGGAAACAAAAGCCCTCTGGATGTAGCAAAATAGCAGGTTAAGTTCAGCTGTTTTGGTCAGAAAATTTGCAGAATCAAATTTAAATTGAAATGCATAACAGAAGATTAGAAACTAAGATTATAGCCCCCTTAATCAGCAGGCACAGTTCTCTCTTCATATATATATTCTCTTCTGCTTCTTACAACAAAACCAGACTCAAAGGGAATAAACCAGACTGGATTTCACAGTTAAAATAGGATTGAATATTCTGATGAACCAAGTCAAAATACTGAGTTGAACAGAAATTCAGTAAGCTGCAATAAGGACTTCAAGAATCCATTATTAGTCAAAGATACATAGTCATGGTTAATGAGTCAGAATCTTTGGGACATCGTAATTATTCAACTCAAAGCTTTTGAATCTTTATGTTTTATTGACATCTCCCAGGACAGTCGAAAAATCTTCCGTCAGCAATTACTTCTGTTAATACAGGATTATTATTTCTAGTAGCCTTCTGTGCCAAAAAAGCCTCCTGACCTACCCAATGCAAGTAAGAAGCTAAACAGAAGTCATGGATAATCAGCATGTACTTTTATGAGATGAGCTACCAGGAAATCTGGAGAAGAATGTTACTAAAGTCTGAAGTTTTCTTCACAATCCACAAGACGTACTAGAAGCAGGAAGGTGTGCTACATCTCCAGCAGCGCAGGAGCACTTTGTAAAAAATGAAACTATTACTGCAATAATAAGTGAGACTTACCTGCTGATAATCACAGTTGGTAAAAATTTATGGGAAGCTTCCTGAAATATGCTCATATTAGTCAAATTTTCCTAACTGGAATCAGATTCCCTTTAATTTTTTTATTTTTTTTTTTTATTATGAGTACTGGCCTTCCTTTACAAATGCAATACTTGAGAAAGGAAGAACAAGTTTCCCTATCAAATAGTCATTATTTAGGCTTTTGATGCATATTCACCCCTGAATTGAAGCAATTCACCCCTGTCCTGTCACTGTGTACAGTCAAAATAATGACTACCCCTTAAAGACCTAGAGAGCCACACTTACGTGCTGCTCCCAGCAGCAAAAAGCTCATTTCCCGCCTTTTCACTGCGCACAGATGGTCACCTTGAAGAAGCGACCACCTTAAGGTAAGATGGACACAACACAAATGATCATTTCAAGTTTTTGATACAAGGATATCTACAGTGCTTCAACAGTTTGTGCAAAACTGTTTTGAAGAATACCTTGCAACCCCTTCTCACCTAGTACAACAGTCCCACTGTATTATCGACAGAAAAAAAACCGCAACACATGTCCAAAGGTGATTGAAAAAAGGTTTTTAACATCTTTTAAAGATTTTAGGGTCAAAACTGACTTCCCTGATTAAAAGGCAGTTTACAGGCACATCTGTGGATAGAAGTAACACTTCTATCCACAGGAGGCTACTCCTAAGTATTTCAAAAGTTACTTGTGGGATTGAAAAATATACCTCATAGACTTAAATTTTACTAACATTTCACTACTGCTCTAAGAAATAGCATGTTAAAATTTAAGGCATTTATAATTAACTGTCGCATCCATACAAAACGCTTTAAATTTAACTAAAATTCAAAAATACAAGTTTGAAAGCTGCTTTAAATTCCATTTTAAGCAATCCTTTTCCTTTGAATGCTGAAGAGGATAAGCACCAAAGTTCTAACTGAACAACACTTCTCCAACTTACTCCCAAATTATAAAAATAATCATCATAAATACTTAACCTGAGGATGACAATTACATGATTCAAATAGTCTCATGTAAAATCGCTAATAATTATAAATCTTACTTATCATTTTTACTTCTTTCAAAGAACATTTATAGTTCACTCATTCTGAATTGAAAACTTGTGTGCAGCACCTTTTTTTTTTCATGTTCCACCAACTGTTTAATAAGATAAAAACATCTTTGTTATACTTTAGAGAGTAATACTGTGTCTGTGAGTTTGATGAAGTATCAAAAAACCCCACAGAAGCTTGAAAGTGCTATTTTTTTTATTGGATGCCTTAGAACTACACGGATTTAAGTGTTCTCATAAAAAAAAAAAAATTCTACCATAACAATAAAAGAGGAGTAATTTGATGGTTTATTTACTCGTTATAACCTTTAGAAAGTGTCAAGCTTTCTTTAAAGTGTTTGCTTCAGGCTGTAGTTTTACAAGATGGGCTGTGGATTGGTCAAGCCTCCTCGATTCTTGACCCTGAACACATTTAGGAACAGAGTACAGCTGGCTCACGTCCAAGCAGCCAAAACTGCTGCTAGGTACTTTTATTGTCTTTTTCAAACTCATAATCTACCTCCTACAAAATTGCACATCCAATTTCTCATGCAGGTCAATCAAACGGTACTCAACAGAAACTACAGTTTCTGATTGCTTCATGCTGTAATCAGAATACCCTTCGTACCAGCACAACTTTTAGTGGATCACGGATATCCTTCTTCAGTTTTCATCCCAAGACAAACATTAAAGGGATAGAAAAATGTAACAGCTTTATTCTAACATTAGTTCCTGATACAACATTTTTGGATCTTAACAGTAATGATAGTTAACCAAAACCTTTAGTAACCACATATTTGGGATTTATTCTCAAAAGCTTTACTGTTTCAGAAGTACACATTTCTGTTTCTCTACCAATCACTTATTTTCCTTTGGAAATCTTTCATCGCTTTGTCCTTGATTCCACTACATAGGCTGCAATTGCTCTATATTAAAATAAATCTTGCCTGTCAAAATATATTCCTTAAATTAATACACGTGGTCTACTAAGACACTTGCACCGATACTTATCATGCTCTTCTCTCCAACTTCAGGTAATCCATTCCTAATCAAAAGCCATGTTACTTGCTAACACAGAAGTTAAGCTAACACACTGCTTACTGATGAATAAGAAGGTTGGGTATATCACAGTCATGAGATCCATAAACCTCAGTACTGCTTAGCCTTTTATACTCTCATATTTACTTATTTCTTAAGTTCAGCTTTCCTTGCTTGTTTCGGTTTGCTAAGACGTACCCTAAGTTACACTTAGGCAAAAAATCCAGGTATTAAGCTACTAGGATTTTTTGTTGCTTCCCTGCAGCCTGTGTTAGTGGTGTTCTGTTGGCCAAATTTTCCCTAACAAACAAAAACCCCCCACATGTCTTTTTTGTTTTTTTAGTTTCTCCCCCCCCCCCCCCCCCATTTCCTCTTTTTACTCTATCATTTAAGAAATCCAAATTGAGCTCTTCACCATTCTCATTGTGAACACCTGGAACTGTTTCTTGCAATTAAAAAAAAAATCCCACAAACCAAAACAACCACCCCCACTAAAATATTTTGCTTCCCTACTACCTACTTTATTTCTAGAAAATACTTCTGCCTTAATTTCTGAACTAGTAATTGTCCTTCTCAGGAATAGAAACTTCAAAATACAGTATTAAAACATTAAAAAAAAAATTACTTAAAACCAAACTCTTTTTAATTATAAATAAATACATAAAATTTTCATTTACGCAATAGTTTCATTCAATCTCATGGTTCTGGTCACTGTAGATCACTATTTCCACAGAGCTGCCTATATAGCTACAGTAGATGGCTCTGGTGTCCTTTTTAACTTTTTTGCTATTCCACACATCTGAAGGTGGTTCTTCTGCAGAACACACCTTCAACAAGGTTTAGTTTTAGAACTCTTGTAACATTTCTGGGGCTCTTTAGGTCTAGATATATCACAAACAATATGGCCATTCAAATCTAGTCATTCTGCTTTGCTCCTTCTGATAACTAAGCTTATAGTTTCATCAACTTTCTTCAGTTAACACCTCAAAAAGCAGTTTGCCTTTGGGACCCAGGTGATATTTCCAAATACTAACCTTATACTGCAACTTTCCATTTTCACCTCAATACCGAGCTTCTCTTGTCCATCTTACCTGTGAAACACTGCTAAACAGATGAGTTAGCTCTGCACAATTATGGACATGTCTTCCATTCTTGCACAGACTAGCTCAGAATATCCAAGCTATAACAAGCTGTACGGCACTACAGTGCGCAGTGCAAACTCCTTCACAGTTGCCAGAAAGCAGAAACACATTTTAGGAATGGTAGAGAACAGCTAAGGGTGAGCAAAGCTCCTTCATGACCTCTTCTCTAAGAAAAGCTAGAAATAAGCCACTGTGCTAAAGAACTTGGATTAGAATAGCCAAAGGCATAGCAAAGGTAGAGTAAGAGGAATGGAGATAAACTTGTTCAGACCTATCTGAAAGGAATGGCACACAAAGCTCTGCAGCACTAGGGTGAGCTACAGCTTCTGAGAATAGCAACCAGAACAAACTCAAGGTGAGGTGTTGTGAGAGCCATAATGTCTACATCAAGACAACAGACATGATTCAGGATTTGTCTCTCTCTTCGCAAATAAGAAGATACAAGAAGGATATTTAATTTCTCAGTGACTACTGATCGGCCATCAACACGAAAGTGGGTAAGCACAAAAAAAGAGATCCAATTCATATCAAAACAGAAGAAGGCAGACAGAATGTGATAGAAACTAGGGAAAAGAGAGATAAATAGTATTAGAGGCAGAGGAGGAGGCGAGGGTCAGTAACATCAAGCTGATAGGACCAGCTAGCCTTTAAAAAATATTCCTGTCCATAACAGTCCTGAAACCCCACATTCCTGTGCTGTGAACACAGGTAGGAAGTTCCCTGGCAAATCAGATATCTCATCCCCATTTTGGCGGCTGACTAATACCACCTGTTATGTCAACATACTCCTTTGGCTCAGGGAAGGAAGAAGTTTTACACAGTGCTTGACCATAAATAGTAGGACGATAACTACTAGGAATAACAAGTCAATATGGCTTAAATTTACAAAATAAGGTGAGAGTTCCATGCTTCTAAAAGGAAATATTTAAAGAATCCTGTGTTGGAGTATTTGTTTGAACACAGAACATGTTTGTATGAGTAAACTCAATGCCCTCTGCAACTCTAATATTTGTTAATAAAACATAGTTTTCTCTTCTTACCTTGTGAGAAATGAGAGAAAATTTGAGAGCTGGAAAATGTTTCTTAAAAAGCATTTTAGCTAGAAGAGTTAAAGCTGTATCATAACTGCCCAAAGAGCAATGAGCAAAATTTATTTCCTGCAATTTTTAATAAACAAAAGTGTCAAATTTAATAAAGTCAAGACACAAATGACAGAATCTCTAATACTAGCCACACTTTGTGATGTCCCAGGTTAACATCAGAAAGAGCCTCAACAGTTTGTTGTACTTGAGAAACAAAAAAACTCCAGTACTTGTTTCCAGGTATCCTTTGCCCCAGAGAAAAACATCAGTAAAATGTTAAAAAAAATAAAATAAAAAAAAATATCACTACAATTTATCTGTCTTGTTTTCAGATAATCAACACCTTCACTGGTTCAATAACTACTAAAAGAACCCACATCCCCAGAATACACGCCTATGGGAATAGGGAGAATTTCCTTGATTTCTTATGTTTACATGCTTTTCTAGCTAAGGATGTTGTGGGGTAATTTTTCTATCTAGAACGAGAAAGAAAATATTTCGATACACAATATACGTACTTTCTTGTCCTTGTAAAGATTATCCTTACCTCTAATATCAATTGTCCTATACACATTGTACTTCAGAAAGCATTAAAGACTTCAATTTGACCTACTTATGCTGCAATTTTATACTTTCTAAATCAATTATATTTATACTTTAAGAAAATGATCATGTCGTCTTACTCAGCAAAATGTACTCAGCTGATGGCACAGCAAAGCTGACAGACTTTGGAATAAAGTGGATGGGATATCCACCACGAAAGAATCGCTGGCTCATCATTACTTGACAAGTGGGAAAGCAAAGCAGGCAAAAAAATAGGAGGACCTTCAAATTACTGGACTGTGAAGTAATTTGGGGGGGGGGAGGGAAGACAGAGGAAGAGTAATATCATGTTTTGCAGCTTTTAATTACACACATTAATATTAACTCAATCCATATAAAGAACACAGATTATATGAACAGCCAAAGAAAGTGAAGCTGTATGTAGTATTTTAAGCAACGCATTCTCCAGAATACACATGGCACAGCCACCATTAACTGGGATTTCATCTGTAAAATAGCAAAACAGTCACTTCTTATGAGCAACTCCTCTACATTAATTTAAGAGTTTAGCTATGTGCTTGACTCAGAAAAGTAAAAACCAGATAGATGCTCTGAAGTAACTCAATGCATTTATTTAAAAGTATATTCAGAAAAGCAAAGTCTCTAAAATAGTATCTTACAGTATTAAGCATGGATTGTACCAAGTCTCAAAATATTTTAACATTTAATTGTTTTAAGAGTTTAATTTTGATCTGTCTAGATTTGCACAGATAATTTTAGCTTCAAATTTATTTTCATTAATTTGAATTTATACTGCAGAACAACCAACCACACAAGGCAGTTTATTAAACTTAGAATACATGATAGCTCGTGTCCTGAAGAGACTCCTGTCTACGTGACAAGCAAGACCAACAACGGGAAGAAAAACAGATGCAAACAGAGGTAAAATATCTCATCTAAGGTCAAGCCACAGGTCAAAGACAAAACTGAGAGTAAAATCCACTCTGCTGGCTCTACTGCCTCCAGTCGGCTATTGGTGCGCTGCAAGCCTCACAAGCAACAGGAAAGAGGACTAGCAAAATTCCTAAGAAACCAGCAGAACTTTTACTTCACTTTCTGACACAGCAGATGACACAGTTTAAGTTGGCATGTCTCATTCTTGAGCATAGAAAAATTACCGCAGTGCAAGATGAGCACTGTAATTCTCTGTGTTTAGGTCTATGCACTTTTTCCTCAGTAAATTTATAAATTTACAGAATAATTTCATGTTGGCTCCATTTGTAAGAGATTCATAGCTAAAATCAGGAGATAATTTTGTATCTGTTTTTGAAAGGCACTAGGAATAGCCATAGTATTCTGTAATCCTTGCTCCTTCAAAATATTCATGTTTTGTATTCGAAATTTCAACTATACTGAGCAAGCAGCCCTGAACTGATTGTTAAAGCAAAGCAAATACAAATGCATTCAGGGATACTTTAAGATTTCAAATTGACTACCTGCAAAATGCTTAATTTTATTCTTTTTACTTACATTTCTAGCTACAAACAGGTAAATGTAGCTATGTGCATTTTTGAGGGTAAAGGAAGGTACAAATGTTATAGAAATGTAGGACTATGTCTTAACTGTAGAACTGACTCGTGGCATGAGCACCAATTTCAAAACTAAAAATACCTTTATGCCAAAAAATTGCTCACCCTTCAGAGGCAACCTTGTATAAAAATCAGCCACTTACTCTTGTAGCATAGCAGACAAAACAGACAAACTAAAGAAAAAAAAAAAAATCACAAAAGATTAAACTCCATGTCACTTCATAAAGATTTTAGGCTCTGACCAAGTGCATTAAAAATGCAAAGTGAAGTTAACAATGTAAATGGAATTCTGCTAGCAGATCTTATACGGAAAATATACTCCAATTATTATTATAAAAGTTAAATTCTTCAGTCTTTACTTCTTAATCAAAAAATAGTTAGACTGGTCTAAACATTAACATTACAACAAAAGCCTACGGAGGAGACCATGGTGAATTTCAGCAATACAGCACCAAGAAACAAGGATCATAGAGATTTTTTTTCTTGGATTTTTTTTTTTTTTTTAATGGCAGTCATTCTTTTGTTTACAGTTTTTAAAGAGAGGGTTATAGCATTTAACTTAGGTAAAAATAAGCATAAATCAAGCTTGTCATCAATACTAATGTATTAAAAGTAATCATATACCTCTTCTGAACAGGTCAAATTCATCAGATGCAGAAATATATACTCTAGGTCTTTAAAATAATACAATAGTTAAGAAACAGTAAGGAAGGCGAGAAATAGAAACAAATGTTTGCATACACACAACCGAAAAAAGTAACTACAGGAAAATATAGCCACTTTCAACATTGCAGAAACAATTTTACCTCAGTATGAGATCATTCAACTAGTATTTCAAAAACAAAACACATCCCCCAATATACAGCATGTAGGGCTCTAGCTTAATAGCTTAGCAATTTAAAAATGGTGAAATAAAGTGGATTTGGTTATCACAGCAGCTCTTTACCCTCTTGGCTAATTCTGAAAGCACAAGTAAACAGACAAAAGTAAGTCAAAATTCTGTCAAATGGTAAATCAATCTATGAAATGAGATGTAGGAACTTGGCAATGGCTTGGATTCTCTTTCCTTTTCATATCAATGGCTGCTCTTAAAGAGATGAACTACAGAGAAATACAAAAATGCTATGTAGATCACTTTTGTCGATAGCATGGTGATCAACTACAGCAATTTTGGACATTACTACAGGAAAGCCTAATTCATTCCCATACTTTGTGCAGTCTACAGGGACATTTCTAAAACATATTAAAACCTGCCTAAACCCATGATATTGTTAAAAAAATCCCTGGTCAATGAATAACTTGAAATACAGCATGAAGCTTAGCCACACTTACACAGCATTTTCTATGATTAGCTACAGGGAGACAGAAAAAAAAAAAAAAAAATCACTAAAACCCAATATAAACATTTACCCTTCTTATACGCAGTTCTTCTACTGCCTCCAACAAACTTGTTTTAAAGTCTAACAGTCGAATGGAAAGTAATGTCTCTGATGGACTTTGAAGAGTAGAGTCAAGTGCCCGTGCTTCAAAGTCTTCATCCATTCTTTGACCTTGTTTCTGCAAAATAAATAAAATGTGTATTTCCTCCTCAGTTTAAGAGAATAGTCAAACTGCAAAACTTGCAAATACAGAAGCAAATTCTTTATGTGAGGAGTAAAGCTGCTACTTACAGCCATGATGCAATGAACAATATTGACTGAGATGATCAGGAAAAAGGAAGCAGTACAGGGCTTTTTTCCAAAGCTGCTGCCCTACACCAGCAAAGTACTGCAACTAACACATCAGACCATGAAAATGTAACTACCCACCTTCAAGATTTCAAAAATCACAAGACAGGCTCAATTTCAAAGAGGACCTTCAGACTGGCTGAAATTATGAACTAAAGGTAATATATGTAGCTTCTGCTTCTGAATTTTACCAAGAAAACTTGTTTCTGTACCCACAAGCTCAAGGTCCAAAATGTTGTAGTCTAAGCTAGCTAAATCAACTGTTGTCAAGTAGGGAGTTATGCTAACATAAGACCCATGTGTCTCTGTAGGTACAAAGCATGTCTGTTAATGAGAGCAATCATTACAACACTTAGCATTTGATTTACAAAAAGATCATACCTATACATACGTCATCTTTATGTACATCATATATGCAAATTACATGTATGTAAGTACATCATCATCTGTACTTCCCAGATGATTTTTGATATTTAAGACTGAACTTGCACCAGTCCACTGGAAAACATAACATTATCCTTTCCTTAAGAGAAAATGGGTGCTTCTGGACTAAGAATTAAAGAGGTAGGGTTAGATCACACACGAGTTATGGCTGACCTGGCCACTGCTGCAGAGCCCTTAGGAAGGAACTCCTGCAGGAATAAGAGGGACCTGTCTGTATCATGGGGCCATAACAACCATAAATCAGGGCTCCCCACTTCTTCTGCTGTTGTTTAAATAAAACCCTAACACAGATAAAATTTAAGCTGCTTGCTCATGGATAATAAATTGATTCCATACTTAGCTGCCCTACCACAAAAGTTATTCTAAGTTACTGAAATAACGGATTTGCTAAAACCAGGAAAAACAGGTTCAATTTTGTCTTCCATTTTAAAACATGACTAATTCTGAGCTGTTCAATACGAAATATTTATCAAAGTTCTTTTGTCGGTGTCAAAACATGA